>MU225509.1:1302658-1316003 GCA_018584345.1 Thuja plicata | reverse complement strand
AATTTGACAGGGTTCATTATCTCCCAAATAAACTAGCCCAAAATCCCCTTGGACATAATCAACAAAATAACCTCTATGGGATGTAGCATGAAATGAAGCCCCTGAATCTAACACCCATGAATCATCAACATTTTCTAAAGACGAGCAAAGCATCCTCTTTGGATTTGTTACTTACCACATTTGCCTCCTTGTTTCCATCATGTTTGTCTCTTTGATCTTTCTTCCAAGACCAACAATCTTTCTTCTTATGTCCTGGTTTTCCACAGTACCAGCAGTCGCTAGGTCCTCTTGATTGAGAACTCTTTCCCTTTGACTTCCCTCGTGATTTTCCATGATTTCCAGAGTTGTTTCCTCTGTCTCTTGTTTTGCCTCTGCTTTCTGCGTTCAATACACTACCCGATGTGGATGCCCCTGAGCTTTTCCTACAAATTTTCTCACTCAATATAACACCAACAACATCATCAAACTTTAGGGTATTAGAACCAGAAATGGAATTACTAACAGCCATTACCAGGCCATTCTAGCTTTCTGGCAAAGAGCACAAAATCAAGAGAGCCCTAACCTCTTCATCAAAGGTAATTTTAACTGAAGTTAACTGGCTTGTAACTGTATTAAACTCATTTAAATGATCAGTGACGGATTCACCTTCTACCATTTTCATGTTAAATAAACACTTCATGAGAAATACCTTGTTTGAAGCTGAAGGTTTTTCATACAACTTCGTTAGGGTTTCCATCAGATCTTTAGCTGTCGTTGCTCCAGTAATATTGAATGCCACCGATTGTGCCAAGTATAAACGAATACTCCCCAGTGCCTTCTTATCCAAAATATCCCAATCTTCCTTAGACATTGTTGCCTCTTTGTTGGATATTCCCTCTAATGGCCGCCATAGATCCTTCTGATAGAGATAGTCCTCCATTTGCATCTTCCATAACTGGAAGTTCTGCCCATTAAACTTATCAACCTTCAGCCTACCCTCATCTGCCATTTCTCCCACTTAACCGAGACTCTCCCACTAACTCGTGAGACCTGCTTTAGAGAATAGATGAAAGAACGAACGAAAAAACCTCGCTCTGATACCACTTGTTAGAATAATAAACAGAAAAATGCAAATATTAATGCACGAAAGAGAACAAAAAGACAGAGATTTAGCGTGGTTCACCCAATCCTTGGGCTACATCCACCAACAGCGAGTCCAATATCTTTATTATTATCCAGTAATTACAATTTGAAACCTGCAACTCAATACCGCCACAGGAAGCTACGAAAATCCCTCATACAATGAAATCTCAAAACCCTAAGCCCTTTTCACAAGCATATTTGACCTAACTTAATTAGGGCAAAAAATACTTCGACTAATAGAAAATCAATGCTCTGCCCCTTAACCCCGCCTGGGGCGCTGCCCCAGAAGCCCGCAAGGGGCTCTGCCCCTTGACCCCGAGCATGGGGCCCAAATAGATATGTCTGGGGGGAAACCGCGCTGAAAGAAACTGAGTCTGATTAGGCTCCACATACATAACACTTTCAAGTGACCTTGCCATACTTTAGAGAGAGGGTTTGAAGTGTATTCTATCTTCTATACAAAACCTCCAACCAACATATTAAGGCTGAGGTATAGGCCTAACCAGCCTTGGTCTTGCAAAGTCAGAATTGCAGAGGTTCCAAACTTGCCTTTGGTTGTGACTTGTTAGTTGGCCAAATCACTTGGGTTTCCTAGCATTGGATTGACAAATCCATAAGAAATCTAATCTGTTGATTTGAGCACCAGCAAACTAGATGATGCCACTGTTGATTGCTTTTTATGTTGGACTACAGATCAGCAACCCATTCACCCTGCAATAGATATTCAAGAGTGACCAACTCCAACTATTGAACACTTACGTGAAAATGACTAACTAACAAGGATCCAAATGATCCTCTAGCACTTCAGGTTTTTCTAGACCTAGGGGTACACCCTTTGATGCACAAAATGAAACCAATAACACACAACTAACAACATATGGTCTCATGAAACAATTTTTTAACAACCCAAGGCAATCCTAAATACTGGCTAAACATTCAGTCAACTACAGCTTGGCTTAAAAATGAGACAAAACTCTCAACAACACAAAACTAAATGATATTATGATTTATATTTAAGTTTTGAGAATCCTCAGATCAACAAATAGATCAGTGCCTTTTCCAAGGCTATAGAGTCAAACACACATCCATAAAAGGGATATCTCCACAAATAAACTTCAGCCTGTGGAAACAAAAAGAGCTAATGTATTACATTAGTTGTCCCCTCATGAGATTATGCAATTCTGCTTTACCCATCCAACACAAATACCTAAAACCACAGTCACTTGAACAATGAAATTTAACTCTCTTTGAGAGAGATCAATGCACAAATAACACAACTATAAGGAATTTGCATAGATGAACAAACACATCCTTGATATATTCTATTCAAATGATCATATCTACAGTAACTGGAGACAATTTCATAAAATATTGCAAAAACAACTCAAAAGGCTAAATATTGCTTCAATATCCACTTCTACAACTTGCATTCAAAAAACCATAAAATGGAAAACATACACCACTATTTACATAACTGGAGAAAACCCATTCAGGAAACTTCAAAATTTGTGGAGCTTTGCTCACACAAAAATTTGGAACCTCCCATTAGAACCCTAAATTCAGACCCTCCAAAACTGGAAAACCCCAAAAATTAAAACCCTTTACAAAGTGAAGAAGAAAGAATATATGGAAGAGAGAAAAGTCATATTTCACTTGATGGTGCCACCTGTCCTCCTTCCCAAAATATCTCATTGCATAATATCTTCTCCCCTTTAATAGAACACAATCTGATCTGATTTCCATGCAAATTCTCAAAAAGACCTGATTCATTCGCTGCTTTATCTGCACCTTGACAATCTGAAAAATTCTTCGTGAAGACACATTTCTTAATTTTGAAATAAAACATGTCAACAATGTGGTCCTGTGCATAGCTTTTACATATGCAGACTCAAAACATTTATATCATTTATACTGTATAAATTTTTAAAAGATACTAATTTAAACTTAAAGTTATACTTCTACACTTGAATTTAATATTTTTCACTCAAGCTTCCTACCACGTGTTGCTGCACTATTAACCTGACCAATCCACCTATTGGCCACCTAAGCACCCTGCTAGCCCCTGCATCACTTACACATGGCACCATGAGCAAGCACGCGATCTAACTGGGCTTGTAGCTGACATCATTGTGCGATCACGTCGTTGCGACACTTGTCACATATGCAGGGCCCGTGTGCATTAGCCACATCATCTTCCACCTAGGCATGGGCACACAAAATTACCTTAACTTTCGCAGTCTAACACATCAGAGTCATCAAAAGCCTTTTTCCTTTAGACATTTTATATATAACACACTTGCATATAAAAAGGTTTGAAAAACCCATCCCACTGTACATGTGGGATTAAGACTTCATAGCCTCTTCTCAAATTTTTGCGCTTGGTCTCTGCCTCCACATTTTAGATTTTTTGTATGTGCTTCTATATTTTTAAAACAGTTCACATGCCCTGCACGACTTGATGGATGCCCATACTCTACTTCAAAACTTCCAAGCTTTGGTGCAGGGAAGGGGAATAACAAAGATCGAGAGACTAGTAATCATACAATTTGATATACCAACAATCGTTTTGTAAAATGGATCTGTAATCTATTAAACTATTTCAATGCCTCACAAGAATGTCCAACTAAGATCCTGATTGAGCCGGAATTATACAATCCAAGTCTCTTACTCGGATAAGCAAAATTGAAATATCATCCATTTTAGAGTGGTAGATTTAAATATATTTGTTTGATAGACCAAAGCCACATACTCTGCTAAAAATAAATAAGAATTTATCAGTTTTACAAGAACATATTTAAATATAATGTACATTGGAGTAGATTTTCAAGTGTTTTTAAAAAAAACATCACATTCGTATCTTTACCTGGAAGCGTTTGAAAACAACTTGAAACAATAATCAGTAAAACCAAATCTAAATAGAAAAATTGGGAATGAAAAATAAATCTACATAAAATTCTGCCATTATTAACTGACACGCATACCTGATTTGAAATTATTCCCCACTCTTCGATTGACCAAGCCCTCTGAAATGATCTTTTCAATATTTTTATAAAATGTAAATTCATTGAAAACGACATTCAAACTTTAGAGCCTGATTAGAGGCCTTACCTTGAAGTTGCCTGGACGATACAGTAGATAGGGCATAAATATCCAAATTTCTCAAAACTTAGTTAACATCTTCTGGTAAGACTCCTTTGCCTCTAACCTCTTCAGGTTGTGTTTTACGCCTTCACTTGTTATGTCATCACTTTCCTGTTTCAAACTCAAGGAACCGTACACATTTTGAAAAGAAAGGGGAACCTTGTTTTACAGGCGCCTGACATCAGAGTGTGTCATACCTCCATTGGGATTGCTCTCTGCTCTCGAAACCCTAGCTCAATTTACAGCAGTACATCGTGTGTTTAACATTAATTTTTTCTCTACTCTGAAAATTGGGCGCGTCAAAAATTATGTTAATGACAGCCGCAACAACATTTTTCACAAGGTGAAGAGCTCGAATAATTTCCATGTCCGACGTCTTCGCACCCAGAACAACACATATGGTTTCCAAAATCCCTGCATTACCCTTGCTGCTCATATCGTACCGAATCCTGTAACAAACACAAAAAAGTGCACAAACACATCCATTTCCATTATCTCTAATCTTTAACAAATACTGTGAAATTTTGTATAATTCAACTTAAATGTCTTCATACTAAGGTTACAAGCATATGATCAAGAAACTAACCTAGAATTTAATGGATCAGCAGCAGGATGGGTTGCCATGAAGCATCTCTGTGTCTCAGGAAAGGTTTCCCCAAGCAACTTGGTGGCATGATACGATATTCTGTAAACAGCACGGTGGTTGGAGTCGGAAAAGATGAACCATCTGCCGTGAATTCCTCCCCAAAAACATATACGCTTTGGATTTTCCCAGCACGGACCATTCTCTGACTTGAACTGACGAATTCTCATGAATGTCTCTGTCCCCCTGCAGGTAAATAGCCTTATCGGCTAGATAAAAAAGGACAAGAATCTAATTAAGGGTGAGAAAACCCTAATAATATATAACCCCCGTCCAATTTGTTTTATAACTTTAACTGCTGAAAATGATTTACATTTTTTTTTAATTCGAACTCATAGTGATGTAAATGGTTTATTTTTGTTTAGGATTCATTTCGGATGTTGTGTTTGTTTCAATTTTGAGGCTAAAAACATATTTTTTTTAAGGTTTGGCTAATTTGTTTAATCATAAGGCACAATATTGTTCTATCCACATATGTTGAGACTAAGCTATATTTATTTCATTTTGTTTATACATAATTTTATTTGATAAAAAATTATTTAAATTACCATTTATGATTGTCAACACTAACAATAAATTTGTAGAGGACAAGCAAAAGTACTATAGGCCTCACATGACTCACATTGGAAACAAAACATTAATGAATATAGTTTGAGAGACATTAGGAAAGTCTAAAAGGTCTAAACCAAGGGAGAAGAGAAAGGGTGACTTTCTAGTGAATATGTGTTTTGATGCAAAGTATAAGGCATCAAGAAAAGATCTTGAGGATTTATGGAAATTGTCAAGTAAAAAAGAGGACATGTAATTGGTAAGAATAATGAAAAAAGAACTATACAAGAAAATTGGGAGGGACAAGTTGATAAGTCTCGGGGAGCATGACCTTAAACATTTTTGAAAGAGCTACAAGCAAATAGAAAGAAAAGAGTTGAAAATATCATGTAATGGTTTAGATTATGCAAAGAAATTGTATTGAGTACAAAATACAAGGATGCCCCTCTAGAAATCAATACACAAGTAAAGTTGTTTATCATAAGTGAGGTTAAAAAGAGATAAGTAGTGTAGCATGTGGGAAAACATGTGATATAAATGATTTATTGGTAGAATATGTCATGACCCCCTTTCTGAAAGAGAAATAACATTATTAAAATTAAATATAAAAAATAAATAATAATAATAATAATAATAATAAGGGATTAATCATATAATATAATATTTATATAAATACATCTCTATAGATAATAATATTTAAGTTGAGTTTATATCATTATAAACAATCAACATGAGTAACAAATATATTGTCTTGAGATATGCAGACAATATGGAAGTCATAAGAATCAATGATGAACAATAGACCTCCTATGAGTAAGATTATCTTGAGCATATATTGCAACGAGATCGATGAAGGATAGAGACATCGTTTAATAATATATTCTTCCTAAATTATATATCTATTAATATAATAATATTTAATAAGAAAATCAAGACACTAAATAAATATTAAATACACAATAATAATATAAATATTATTATTGTTATATTATAATAAATATAATTACATTAATAATATAGAAATACCTATATATAAATATAAATAAATAACCTAATATAATCATAATATAAATCAATAAGAAAATAATATATTATAATCTACATCATATAAAATATTATTAATAATATGTAAGACATACCAGTGGATTCATTACGCCGTAGGCGTTTCTATTTGAAGAGAGGCCATGTTAAATATTTACATCAACGACTGCAAGTGTTCGAGAGCCAATGACTGCCATCAGGGCATTGTTAGCCGTCCATTCTAAACCATCATTGTCCGAACAACTGGACGTTGCAGAGTTGGTGGATTTGAACTCCGAATAATTATTGTCTAAAATCCAGAGAAGAACACAACCTCGACTGAGCTAAAACGATCAATTTCACTTCTATTACTATGCATTACTCAAACCTCTTCAAGCATGGCAATCTGCCCTCATTTTCACAGAATGTAGCGGTGGTCCAGAGCGCACAAGCCAGATAAACTCTTAATTTCTGCCTAACCAAGTTCCCTTGTTTCAGCCACCGTTTTTCAGCCAAATACATGGCTAAAGAAACTGTGGAAGGGTTTCTCAAATTCAGCACTTTGTACCAACATTTCAGGACTGCAAACACTTTCATGTCCGCATTTTACCTTGAATCACTCCATTCTGAGCAAGCTCCGCATAGGCTAAACTCCGCTCGCAGGGAAACCCCGTAAATGGCCGTCCTAGTGTGTTTATGGCATCGACAAGAGAGAACAATCCTGAAATGCCTTGCAGCCATGAAGTTTTTTGAATGCACCTTCACATCGCATTCCTAGCACAGATTTGCAAATTCTGCCTCACAGCGCAGAGCACTTTCTCTATTGCAAAGAAGAAATTAAGCCTCCCTGCTCACAATTTTTTGGTGCAAAGGGGATATGTGGAATGAATTTTAAGGCTTGAAGAAAAGAAATCGGGCGTCCCTGCTCACAGATTTTTTCAGGAAAGGGGGATTGTAAATGAATTTGAAGGCGTAAAGATGAAGAAATTAGGCGTCCTTGTTGAGTGCAAATAAAGTATCTAATAATGATTTTTAAAGTTTTGTTATATTTAGTGAAGACTTAATTTCATGTACTTTAAAAATATTTTTATTATTTATGTATTTTATTTTTTAATAATCACATTTGATTCCTAAAATTTATATATTATATTGATATTAAAAGTAATGGTTACAAATCTGAAGCAGTTATTTTGGAAAATCTGAAGCAGTTATTTTGGATTTGATTATGTATTAGTTTTTTCATCAATCAAATAAAAAAACAATTTAATAATAAAAAACTTTTTAAAATTTGACAATATTATGATTGATAGTTTAAGAAAAACAACTATCTTAAATAAGTCTATCTATTTTAATATAGTTTATCATTTATTTTTAAAATTGTTCACTTTCCTTTCCAAGAACATTTAATGGAAAGGCAAACATTCTTATGGAACATGCGATAAATAGGAACAATGAAAGATTTTTATGATGAAAAAAAATCTAATTAGTAAGATAGGAAGGAAAGAAGTAAGGGCATTCTTTAATAGGAATGCTTGCCTTGTTATGAAATATTGTATATTTGGGAGAAGCAAGATCAATTGTAAGATATAATAAGTTAGGTCAAAAACCCATTCTAATGTAATATTGTATATTTGGGAGAAACAAGATCAATTGCAAGAGAGAATAAGTTAGGTCAAAAACCCATTCGAATGTAAAATTAACAATACTATAATGATTTTGTATTAGGGAAGAAGAGATATTCATTCTAATGAATCAAAATTCTTTACAATTTTCTATTTTCATGTGTGATATGTAAATATTTATTTATTTTTGTATGTGCATGGGCATGAGTTTATTGCGCTTGTAACCTCAAGTGGACATCGTTGATAGAAAATAGGCCTTATACTCCCTAGATTAGGCCCTAGAAACATTTAAATGTATGGCCTCTAGAGGACGATATGCATTAACGAGTAAGTGAAAAATACAAAAGGAGAACACATTTAATTTAGAGAATTCTTAGGGGTAACCTTAAAGCCCCTTTTATGCTAGACACGATAGGAAAACAAAGTAAAAACCTAGACTCCCTTGTTAACCTACTCTTGACAACATTCAAACCCCCAAACTTTTCCAAACCCTAGTCGGCTTTGAGTGAGGTGGGTTCAGTACCCCTTGTCAACTTGTTTTTTTGCAGTCCAGGTTCTATTGTGATCACCTTGTCTAAATATCATTGTCTGATACAATGACATATTTTATATGTGAACATTCTTGACTGGTTCAGTGTTTGGGAGGGTAGGTGAAATCAATGTACATAGTTTTGTGTACTTTCCTCATACTGGGTAGTCTTACGTTGAGCTAGGATTTTTTGGTAGAGAGTTGAGTCTCTAGTTGGTGGTAGTTTGGGTGGTTTGATGTCAGTTGAACACTTTTCCTTTCATTTTTGCAATTATGTACATTTTACTTTATACAATATTAATAAAATCATAATTTATCGACAAAAAAAATAATTTAACTATAATTATTAAACTTTAATTTATTCTTTAATAATTATATTTTTAATTTGTCTTTTAATTAATATAATTCTTCTTCTTTTTTAAATCAAAAGTGGGTGAACCACTAATATTTTATTAATATAATTATATAACTGATTCAAGGGCTCAATTGGGAAAGAATCAGAAAGAAAACCCAATATCCTTGCCCGAGTACAATAGCAGAGTATAGAGGAAGTCCAAATTAGAAGCCTAGAGGACTAACCCAAAGCCATACATAAAGATAAAAGCCTAAATAACATTTGACAATAATTGTATTGTGAGCTAAAACAACAAAATAACACGTTTCATACTATATAGCTCATGAGAAGATAGTTTATCAAAACATATGGATAACAACATCATAACCACACATTTGGAATTAATGTTGTCATTTTGGACAAGTCTTCATTCCAAAAAGAAAGAATCTTCCACGTGAGAAGGAGCCACATAGTTGATTAAAACCACCATTCAACAGAAAATGATGTCATGACAGAACCAAACAACCAGACAATTACATCGAAAACCAACCCATGTTCGAACATGAAACCACCCAAAATTCCTTCTGTCGATAAAATCGTGGAGGAGCGTCAAAATATGAACCCAAAATTAGTCATGAATTAGCATGACCTTCGTCTATTCTTCCATGTCTGATGGGTCGGCATCCACACACGACCAACCAACACCCCGCACCATTAGAGACTATTCCACCACGACCTCGGCATTGACAGGAACATCATTCCACTCTGAATGTGTATGTTGGAATATGGAAACATCTACATCCCAGCCAGAGACATCTTCCTCATTCAAAGGATGAGCATTCAAATCTGGAACTAGGTCACTTACCCTACTATTTTCCAGCCCATGTTCAGGCCCTCGCATGGATGCCAGAGAAGAACCCTGCAAATCAATGGACTCCACATTGTCAACTTCTAGAATATCCAAACAGAGCACCCACTTTGCAACAAAGTGTTCTCACCACTGCTTCATCAAGTTCACATCCATGAGATTGGAGAGGTAGGCAAACATGTTGAAAATTCTGCCTATCTAGGGAACGATTTATACTATCATAAATCAGCATGTAGACATGACGGGTTTGAATGTAGTGCCCTAGGAATAATCTACCTAGGAGAGTAGGGTCATTCCACAGATTATAGTTTTTTGTCGCCTTTTCAAATTTCTCAAAACTTAGAGAGTCCTTATTGATCACCTTCTGGAAAATGATATTTAACAGAGAAGCTGATTGTAGGATGTCCATATCATTGGAAAGGAACTTCCATCCCCAATTTGAGCTGTAAAGACTGCAGGCATCTTCATTGGGAATACATACCATGGAATGACAGTAACCCCAACTACACCACACAATAGAGAATGAGCAGACAATGCAAATCTCAAGTGACGCGTTGAAGAAGTGAAAAAATTATAATTAATAAACAAGTCACACAAGTTGAATATACATACAGAGCATAATAGTGTCATTTAATGATGGTTTGCAAATGATAAGTTATTTCAAACATGTGAATAGATATGAAATCTATCCATTTTCCACCAACTTACCTTAAAGTTGGGGGAATCAATAAAAACCTTTATGAGCTTGGGGTGTGTAAGGCTAGCATGAATTTTGACACTTAAGTACAAATCGACGCTTCAATACGCACAAGTCTTAGATGTGTATTCGAAGCTCAAATAGAATGAGGGTATCATTTATGATAATTATTTGGTAACAAATCGACTCAATTTTAATTTTGACAGGGAGAAAATGCAATCATACTACACTGATTCTGAAAGAATTAAATCCTTGAGGTCTGGAAACAAATTCATGACTTGATCTGGGAAGAATATTTCAAATGAATTCCCATCACAATTATGATTTGACAGCCAGTCGTCCACTTTGTTACCTTCCTGCAAAGTGTGTGAAATACTATATTGTTTGAATGATGCTAATATGTGCCAAACCTGATTCATGATGTAAGCTAGTTGCCAATTGAATATTTATTTTGTTATACAAGTATTTATAATAACTAAAGAATCACCCTCAATTTGAATATTAGGAAAACCACCCTGCTTTGCTAAGACCAAACCTGCCAAAAGAGAATGTGCTTCAACCACATTGTTTGTCCCTGGAGCAATAGGATATTCCTTAACTGCAAAAACATTATCTAACCAATCTATGATGCAAACGTCAATACCTGAGAGACCGGGATTACCTCTTGAAGCTCCATCAAAATTTATTTTGACAAAATCCTGAAAGGGGGGGTGCCATTTAACAATAGATTTATCTTTAGTATGAATGGACTACCAATTAGGAATTGTCCCCATTAGGATGTGAATATTTCTCCACTCTTTTGCAACCAACCCATTCTAGTGTGAAAATAAATAATTACATTTGATAGAAGATAAGTTGGAATTGGTGAGCTCTGATATTGCTAGTTCTAATTTTAAAGTCATCATATCAAATGAGGAAACTTCTTTTCTGAAAATCATCTTTTCACGTTCCCACCAAATAGCCCATACAACTGCTGAGGGAATACATTTCCATAAGCAGTAAAAGTTTGAATTGGTGTAGACAAGGGGCCAGGATTAAACAAATCCCATAAGCTATTATACAGGCCATTGAAAAATTTAGTTTTTTTATGACAAACAACCAACATTGATTTGAAAATTCATAATTTAGAAGCAAGTGGTCCACTGTTTCCATTTTTTTCACATAAAACACATTTGAATGGCTCTACAATTCCTATATTAGCCAGTTTATCACCGGTCAATATCCTCTTCCTAAGAGCTAGCCATGCAAAGCATCCTACTTTTGGGAGGACAGTGGGATTCCAGTAAAAGAAATAAGCTCTACTTTTCATTATATTATTCTCAAGATGTTGAAGGGTCATGTATCCTTCCTTGATTGAGTACTTCCCATCCTTAGAGAGCACCCAAAATAGTATGTCTTATTGCTTTTATAGAAAAATGATCCACTACTGGAAGATAGAAAGAAGGATTATGGATTAAAGATTATTGACAGGGAGTTGTGAAGCATCTTTCCATATTACTCTTCCTGAAAATATTTCCACAACCAATACATTGTCCAGCTGATTAGGACCCCAATAATTAATAGTGATGTCCATGATTTCTTCACATTGATCAAGTTGAGAGAGAGGGGGAAGTCCATTCCATGAATCTGACCAAAATTTGACACTAAATCCATTGTTTACTTCCCATGACATATATTTTCTTATCAAGGATCTCGAGCTAAGCATAAAGTTCCATATCATTGAGCCCTTGGGAGGATCTGCAACTGATAAGATTCATGATCATGGAGCCCTGTTATGCAAGCATTTTTCTTGCATTATTTGGCACCATTTTGATTGAGACTTAGTGTACATTTTCCAAATTAGCTTTCCACCAAAGGCTTTGTTTGTGTGAGCTAGATTATGAAGACCAACACCCCCATATGACTTTTCTTGAGCCACGTTATCTAGGGAGATGAGAGGAATTTTCTTATCTTTTGACATGTTACCTTTCCACAAGAATTCTATGATAAGCTTCTTTATCTGTTGGATGATAGTTGCAGGGGCCTTGAAAATCAACATGTAATAATTGGGGATTATAGACAAAATTGACTTAATACGCATAATCTTGCCCGACAATGATAGTCACCTACCTTTCCAAGTTGAATTTCTTTCTTTAATTCTATCAACCACATCAGACCAGAATGAAGTTTTATTTGCCCCCACAAAGAAAGAAATACCTAGATAAGTGGAGGGTAGTTGTTCGACTGAGAAGCCCAAGATCTTGATAATCTTGTTTGATATCATTTCATTAGTGTTGATAATGTAGATTTTTTATTTGTTTGCATTAATTTTCTACCCTGAAACTAAAGTGTATAAATTCAAGGACCACTTAATTTTTTTTCTTCCTAAATAGAAGACCGACCAAATAATAATGTATCATCTACAAAAAAGGAATGTGTGACCGATATTGAGGTATCTGAGATATGTGCACCTTGCCATAATGCATTCTCATGATCATGATTGATGTTTCTACTAAATTCCTAATCCATAATTATAAACAAGATTGGAGATAATGGGTGACCATGTTTGACCGCTTGGGTTGAGAGAAAGAAAACTGATGGCTGGCCATTAATAAGCACTGAGAACCATGCACCTGAAACACAAGCCTTAATCCATTAGCACCACTTATCAAAACCAAATTTGAGGAGAACTTTGGTTTTATTATAATATTATTAATATTTCAATTTCATTAAATTAAAAAAATTAATTTACTTTTAAATTTCACCATTTATCAACTTAATATATTTATTATAAATTTTATAATCATCACTTTTTTAAAATATTTATATTTTGATATATAT
>MU225509.1:1237370-1264962 GCA_018584345.1 Thuja plicata | reverse complement strand
CCTAGAAGCCTGCATTGGACGTGACTCTGTTGTTATATAGAGCCTAATTAGACTCGAAAGTTAATTTTTCCCCACTTCTATCGGTGCGGTTTCCCCCAGATTTTTTCAACAAGGGGCAGCGCCCCCAAGATGGGGTCAAGGGGTAGTGTCATGATACAGATCAGGGGGTGCCCCGCAAAGCCAAAAATGACTTTTATAATTGTACAAAGGTGCCGAGAGTTTTTTTCCCCTCTCAACATAAAAATGAACTTGACTGTGCCGTTTTTTTTGTTGCTTTATGCGGTTATGCAAACAAAAAACAAATTGAGGAAATGCTGTTTTTAGCGTTTTAACGCTATTGCATAGGCATGGGCGAGTTTTTAAGAGTTTTTAGGAAAAACTCGTCGAGTTTCCCCTGCGAGTTTTTCTCTGGAAAACTCGCCGAGTTATAAAACTTGGTGATTAATCATCATTTGGCGATTACTCGGCGAGTCTTGAAACTATGATCTTGACTATATTTCATATGGAGCTGCTGTTCTATTGATTGATTGCTCCTTTGAAGTGATGACAAGACATCAATATATTCTAACTTTTTCTTGTATTTATGCATTTTACTTCTTAACTGATATATGTTTTTGCATATTTATATATTCTATTTTCTTTAATATCTGTGCATGGTACTTCTTAATTGAGATATGTTATTGCATATTATATTTTGTAGGGACTTTCTTGAGCTCCTTGGCAATCCATGATCTATTTTTTTGGCAACATGGTGCATAGATGTGCTTTTGATAGGTCGACAACCTCTTGTAAGATTAGGTTCTCATCCCACTAATTATTTGAAGGAAGTACTAGGGCCTAAAGTCAACCCTGAAACTCATTGTGAGGATTACCCTAGGAACCCCCAAGTTTGAGGAAATTTGTCAACTAAAATGGTCAACAATCTTGCACCTTATATTTTTAGTAGTTTTTTACTCGAAGTGTATAAGGTGAATTGTTGAAGGAGGTAAATTCATGGCTAGAATATTAACTTTGATACTTGATTATATAGCCTTTGTAGTTTGTGAGGTTTTTTGTAGACCCCTAGGAAGCCATAGTATTTAGTGACTTGAATTTTTGGAACAAAGTTTCATCACCAACAATCATCTTTGGTAGTTGTAGAGATCAGTTCATACAGGTGGTTACACAATAGTCTTTGTAAAGTTTCTTTTTGTTGTGCCTTGCACACATGCCCCATTTTGCTTTAACAAAATATTGACCCTCTTACTTTTTCTTTGTTCTTGCTTTTTGGTCCTGTTTCCTAGTTTCCCCTATTCCTTCTGTTGGTCATGTTGAGCTATTTTAATGTTAAATACTGGTGGAATCCCATGTGCTTCGATTCCAAGTTGTTTGCATGCTGTTTGGGCTGTTCTTTGAGTTTTCCGTTGTTATGTCCTATGCCAAAACAATAAAGCAAATCGAATTCTTAACTTTCCACAATCACTTATTACTTGAATAAAAACACTATGGAGCCCTTTTTATTTAATCAGATCTTAGACAACTCAAATTTAAATTGCTGTTAACAGATCACCAATTCCATTAAACTAAAACCAACAATTGCAACATAAAACTTGATCTTCTTATTATAATGAACAACAAATGCATATGTAATTCATGCTTTCTTTCCTATTACAATAATGACTAGATAATGTTTAAATGTTTCTGCAACAGCATGCAATTCATACCAATAACAATGACAATTTGAATTAATACAATGTGGCTGGAGTGCACGTCCAATGTGTCATGAGCCGGATCTAACTTAAAACGGCTATATGAACAATTGATCTACTTGAAAAGGAATAGATTTCCCCTCAGCGTTTTCTCAATTAGATAATAAACATCAACTAAATGGAATTAGTATCGATGTGATTACATAGTCAGCAAAGCATATCAGTTATCCCTCATTGTTTGAATTTCGAAAGATCGATCACATATGAAAACCAGATAAAGAAAGATGAAGGAGACCGGTCATCAATGAACGTTTCATCCAATTCTATCGCTGCCTTTAAGAAGCGGCTGATTACAATAAGCAATTTGCCAAATTGGATGATTAGTGATCACATAAACAACAAATTGCTAAGAAGCGACTAACACGAACATGTGCAATCTGAATAATTAATGACAGCAATTAGTTAAGGGTTAACAAATAACCATTAATTAGAAAAGGTACGATGGGTAACATGAAGAGATACAATTTACATAACAAATTAATCTGCTTATGTTATGGAGAGATATGATTAGAAGTGACATGTCTCTTAAACATTCAAAAGTTGTAACCCTTTGATCTTGCAAGATACATAAAGGAAATTGAATCCATTCTCTTGGATCATTGGACATCAATGGATTCTTATCTTATATCATTTTGGATTGCTGGCAACTTGCAGGGCAGATCGATCACTGCTGCAAGTCATATCAGCCTGTATGTGTTTCATTCTTTATTAGTACATTTGCAAATGCATCATGTAGAATGATAAATAAATATAAATATGAGATTTGTATTTAAAAGTACCAAATAGCAATCTGGTAATCTGATCTATATTTATTTATTAGTGATTTCATATGACCATAATTAGAGAACTGATTCATATTATCTGAGTAATCAGTAATGTTTAATTTTTAACCTAATGTTAGCGGTTATACCATGTATCGTTGAGTCTGGTTCTCTGTCTTTCTCTAATGCTTACTTAGGATAGGAAGTTTGTGTAGGGAGAGGCGGAGTAATTCGGTCACATGATGGGAGGGTCCCAAAATGGGTAAGAACCTTGAGGGAGCCCGCTTGTAGACTGTTTCTGTGCCCTGACAGTAATTCTACCATCCTCCGTCGGGATTAGCAAAGATAGGGAAGACAGATTCATATAATCAGAAATATCTTGAAGAAATCAAGTAACAGTGTAATATATTTTATCCTTAATCTTCATGATGAATTATGATAATGCTAGACAGTGAATTTTGTCTAATGCTGATCATGAAATGAGTATGCATTATATATATATATATAATTGTGTGCAGAGATCATATACAAGTTCAGTTGTTTAAATGGTGAGATGTCCAAACCCAAACCCTAACTTATGCTAAATTTATGTTTTCTAGGTTAAACTAGAGCAGTTTTAGAAATGTGTTATTACACAATGAAGGTCAATTGATAACTTTGTATGAGATTGCCCTTCAAAATCACTAGGGTTTTGGTCCTAGGAGCTCAAACATAAGTGTTCAAAATAGATAATAAAAGGAATTTTTTAAAGTGCAGATGATGCCCCTTGAATGGACGTGTTTGCCACTTTATATCCATCACAGCAATAATTAGTTGGCCTCAATGTAAATTTGTAACTCCAAATTTGAGCAATGATTGTGGGTGGGAAAAAGTCCCACTTTTGAAAGTCATGATGCCAAAATTGACCATTAATGACTATATGACATGTCCTAAGGTGTTGTGGAGAGGACAAAAACAAAGGTGGGAATATTGGGGATCGAGGGTTGGAAATAACACCAGAATCATACCAAAGGTTAGGCATTGTTTCCTCCTGCTCCTCATTTGCCGAGAGATGTTCTAGCTTTTTCTCACACTGTTAACCAGAGAGGTAAGCTGTTTTTGCCTCAAAACAGCCAATAACATAGATAAGGTGGACTGGGAGATAACATCAATCTGATTAATAATCAAGGCCATGGTTATTAATGGTTCTCATACAAGCAGAAATAGTTTCTTCATGATCCTTTTTGATAGAAGCTATAAAATGATGAAACAATTGAAGAATAAAATCATCTCAATCTAAGTCAATCAAAAGAACACATATTCTGACCTTTGCCATCAACTCTAAAATCTTAATCTCTTATCAAAACAAGGTTTTCCGATATCATCTAACCCATGAAAACTATTTATAATCAGCTGTACTATATCCCTTACTATGTCATCATTATAGGGTGCTTCAAGAGCTGAATTCTCATAATTTCACTAAGATAGGTGGTGACTGCAAGTCTCATGTCTCTATCTAAATGCCTCATAATCTGGGGTTGGACTGAAATATTAAATGTAGTTACAAACATCTGACTTTTTTCTAGCTGATTTGTGACTTTCCAGAACTGTACCAGAAAAGTAATGACTTGAGATATCTGATACAATCAGAAAGGGCTAGTAGTCACTGCTGGAAATGGTTGAATGATTAACCCAGCAGTGGTAACTTGCTCCCAATTTTTCAATCGCTGCCACTAACTTCCATTTCAACCAGATATACAATGACCTTTGACGTCTCAAATCTGAAACTAGTTCTACTCCAACTATGGTGATTGCATTGGTTAAACAGAGGTGTTTAGCCACCAAGCAGATCTTGGCTAGCACCAGCAATTATGATAGAAATCCATGCTTGGAATGAGTGTGAACAAGTGCCAAACCCACATCACAATGTTCCTAATAGAAGCACCCTGAAAGAGGTCAAACCATAGTTGCAAGACTCAACTAATCGCCGAGTGACGATTAATCGCCAAGTTTTATAACTCGGCGAGTTTTCCAGAGAAAAATTCGCAGGGGAAACTTGATGAGTTTTTTTGAAAAACTCTTAAAAACTCGCCCATGCCTGTGCAATAGCGTTAAAATGCTAAAAACAACATTTCCTCAATTTGTTTTTTGTTTGCATAACTGCATAAAGCAAAAAAAAATGGCACAATCAAGTTCATTTTTATGTTGAGAGGGGAAAAAAAACTCTCGGTGCCTTTGTACAATTATAAAAGTCATTTTTGGCTTTACGGGGCGCTGCCCCTTGGCCCCGCCCTGTATCATGACGCTGCCCCTTGACCCCATCTTGGGGGCGCTGCCCCCAAACCGCACCGATAGAAGTGGGGAAAAATTAACCTCCGAGTCTAACTAGGTTCTATCTAACAACAGAGTCACGCCCGGTCTAGGCTTCTAGGACTAGACCCTCTAGTTGTAGCTCTCCCTTAGTTTATACTAGAGCTGGGAAGAGGAAGATGTAATTGTAAATTTGTAATGATGTATTTACTTTTAGTTTTACAGAAACTATTTACTATTTTGCTTCAAGCCATCAACATTCCTCATGAGAATGCGATTTTGTACCCACTTCGCGTTTAAATATATCTAGACTCAGCTTGTTTCTTTTGTGTTCTTATTAGTTGACTCATTGGATGCATCTTCTCATTGAATTTTGCAAAAAAATGCATTTCTAATTAAATTTTAAGCAGTTTTTTCAGTTCTCGATTTTTTTGCCAAGTTTTTCCAAAAATTGTCCGAGTTTTTCCCGAATTTTTCTTTCAGGCCTTGGCAAGTTTTTGCCGAGTCCGAGTTTTCCAACTATGGGTCAAACAACCCTCTTCAAACACATCAACTTATCTCCAAAGCATACACCATTAAGGAATAAAGACTCCTATCAGAAAATGTAGTGACAGTCATGCCAACCACTTTTCAAACCCCACAACCAGCAATGAACATGAAGATTAATGTCAAATTCTCAATTTCATAGAAAAAATCTACGCACTCACATGCAGTGTCCACAAAATATCCCTGAAAATTCTTCAAAATCTTCAAAATTCCAAAAATTGGTCTTGGGACAAAACTTTACCAATTTCTGCAATCTTGAAAAAACACAAACCTTATAGTTTATGGGAACATAGTTAGGGCCTAATTACTGCTTTGTTTGTCTTCAACGCATGTTTTTGAAGGGTTTGGAGGACTCTTGGAGCTTGAGAAAAGCAATAAAATTACTCTTGATTTTTTCCCAATTAAATCCCAATTAATTGAATGACATTCATACTTTTGGTTTGTCGATTAAATCCCTATCCTAAGTAATGCTCCTCTAGGTAGAGCAACATTTGTAGGCTTGTTTGAGATACACCTGTTGGACTGACTCCACATAGAGCTAGTGATGTTGGATCAAGTAATACAAGCTCCTCTCTACCATAGTTCATGACTACATATTGTGATTTTTGTTTTTGATGCCATGGATATCATAATCCATGAGTTTTGTACACCTAAGACACTTGAGAATCTTTTAAAATTGAAAAATGATGTTTCCTTCAAGTCAGATCCACGTTTTAGTCATTTAATTGATGTATGTAATGTCCCTTTCTGAAGTAGGATTTAATAATAGATAATAATTAATAAAATGAAAATATAAAAATAAATAAAAAAACATAATGAAAAGTTAATTAAGTTTATTGAAAGGTCAAGAGGCATTAATGAAGAGCTGCAACTCCCTCAACATGAGATATAAAAGGGAGAAGAGTTCATTTGAAAGGGGACATGATGCAGCAAGGAAAATTGGAAAATGAAATATGGAATAATCAGGTTGGAATTGGAGAAGAATTCATAAATAAGCCTGAATTAGAAATAAAGAACAAAATTTAAGATTAGTTAAGGAGCAATTAAGAAACTAGAAGAGACACCACTCTTGGGAAGATATATTAAGAAGTTGTAGAGTGCATTTGAGGGGAGTTTATATCAGACTTACATTTGCAGTTCTGCAAATGAGAAGATAAAAGAGAAGATCATCAAACAAAGGTTGAAGGCATAACTGTAAGAAGAGTTTATAAAAGAATTGTAAGAAGAGTATATGCAGATATAAAAGAGGAATATATGCAGATATTAAAGAAGCATATATGCAGAGATAGAAGAATATTCTGATGCGAATTGAGAAGGAAAGTATTTGTAGAGTTAAAGGAGGAGACATAGTTTGAAGGTGTAAATCAAGAAAGAATTAATGGAGAAGAAAATAAGGACGTGACTCCTTCAAAAGGCTAAAGTTATGAAGGATGACGACTCGTCCAAAGGGTGGTAATTGTGAAAGATTGTGACCATTGCGAAAGGGCAGACATGAAAAAGAGGTGTGACTCTCCCTCACATTGGAAGATATAAAGGGGAGAAGCTTTCATTTGAGGAGGACAACTAAGGGAGATCAATTTGGGAATAATATATTATTCTTAAAGGCAACAATGAAAAATGGTGACTCAATTCATATGAAAGGTGGTGATCCTTTTTCCAATAAAATATAAAGGAGAATTCATTACAAGCATTGAAGGATCTCTTATCGCTCATCGCTCATGAATCCACAAAAGCAATTATCAAATCAAGAAACAATCAATCAGAAAATCACTCTATCAAATCAACATCCATTCAATTCACCAATATATCAAACTAGCACTCGTTACATCATCCTCATCAATCACCTAATCAACAATCTCTTAATCAATGCTCACCAACATCTCAAATCATACAATCAAAAGAATTCATTCAGTCAATCAATCATTCATACAAATATCAATTATTCATCAACAGAGCAAACAAGAAGCATTCCAATAAAGGAAACAAAGGAATTGATGATCGAATCTCTATAATTCATCTAACAATAAATACATCAAATGTTACCCATAGTCATTAATATTCAAACCCGACTTGAAAACAACAGTCTGATACTCATTTAAGATCAGGTCTTCTTAGCATTCTATAATCTCACAACTATCTTGTGGTATATATTGAGTTTATGCATCTTTGACAATAATTATTGCTTATGTATGTGCATTCATATAATAAAACGTAAAGTGCATATGCCTGATAATGAAGTTGTCTGAAATCGATCTTGTATGAAGGATCAGTGGTGTAAGAGGGGAGTATAAGATGTTTATCTAAGTAGGCCACCCTAGAGATGATCATATAACTGGATCCTAGGGCCAAGAGGGCTCTGATATCAATCCGCTCTTGGGCTTGGATAGAACAACTAAGAAAGCCCCTTTACAATCTTCTTTTCAGCTCTGCAATGATGGCCTTTTTTAGGGGGATGAAGTATGGTTAGGGAAAGCAGGTATAAGCACCTCACTAAGGAGGCCACCCCGGTGGATGTCCATGTTGATTTCCCACAAGAGGGCTTTGGTTTCAATCTTCTCTTGGGCAAAGTGTGGATACTGCTTTGGGTGGACCTATCATGTTTCTACCTCCAAACCCCAACATGTTTGTATAATATTATAGATATTATATGAATATGTTGTGTTCTTGTCTAACCCTAATATTTGGAAGTATATATAATATATGCATATGTATATGTTTCTTGGGTTATGCTTGCATGATTCAAATCCAAAATCACATTGTTTAAGGAGATATTTTATTTGTTAAAGATGTAACCTTAAGCCCAATTTGTTGCAGTTGCGATTCTGGGGCAAATTCTAGGGCAAATTTGGAAGGGGACATTACAAATGGCATTAGAGCATTAATCCTACTAGCCTGTGAGGAAAACATACCTTTATTCCCATTCAATCAGGGCTAACATTTCAGCCCTCTTTTTAAGTAAATAAAAAATGAAATCAAGTAGGCCAACATTGCATTTCTATGTGTCTTTAACTACTCATGTTTAATGTGTTTTGAGCATGTTTACTCAATGGGTTCTTTTCTCATGTATACTTTGTATATTCATGTATGCTTCATGCCCTATGTATATACTTCATGCCTTACGTGTCTTCATGTGTATACTTTGTACCTTATGTGTATAGGTGTATTACTTCATACCTTACACATATGCTTCATGCCTCGTGTATTTATGCTTCATATGTTACATGAATTTATGATTCATGCCGTATGTGTATTCAGGTGTATGATTCATGCCTTTTGTGTATCCATGTTTATGATTCATGCCTCATGCGTATTCACGTATATGCTTCATGCCTTACGTGTATTTGTGTGCCGTATGTCTTATGTGGATGTTTCATGCCTTAAGTGTATGCTCCATGGCATATGTGTATATATGTCTACGCCTCGTGTGTTTACAGAAACGCTTCACATCTTCTGTGATTTTATATGTTTGCTTCATGTTTAAGGTGTTCTCAGCATGATTACTTCATTACGTCTGATGTGTTTCCAGCAAGTTATTCCATGGGTGAATATATATAATTGTTTCTAGATCCATATTCTTGCATTCAAATTAAAATGAGGTGCATGTTTTAGATTATCAAAGCCTTTCTTTCTGGTTTAGAATCCCCTACATAGTGTTGGCAAGACACTAGTAAAAACAACATAAGGATTGCTCAAGTAAGTTGCCTATAAATTGTCATAAAACATGAAAGGAAACATGTTGAGAATTATAACCATTCACAATATATTCGGGATTTTAACTCAATAAAATGAGTGTGCAAACAAGCAATTCACAACCCAACATAGGCAAGAAGACACTTCCTATAACTTTCTCTAAACTTTTCCATTAAAGAACATTTAAGGCTATAGATGTGTGTCGGGCTTCTAAATCTCATCTTAGGATATGGAAAGCTCGATCAAACAAATATCCATGACATTGTGTAAACATAAGACCTAACATAACAGTTTCTTATGATTACAGTTGATGAGAGAAATTTTGTCTTATAATTATAAACCTTGCAAATTTCCAATCATTTGTTGAGAACATTTGAATTAAAGACAGAGATATATATGCCTTGAGTTAATACTAGAGTTGCGCAGCAAAAGCTAATGGGGGATTTGAGGATAACAGATCTCCAAGGGTTAGTTTAGGGATCTTCACATTGAAAAGATTTGGTTAAAATCCACATTGCTTGAGGACAAGCAATCTTGGGTGGGATGGACTGTAATGTCCCCTTTTTGAAATTGGATTTAATAGTAGATAATGATTAATAAAATTAAAAAAATAAAATAAAAATAAAAATAAAAATAAAAATATAATGACAAGTTAATTAAGTTTAATGAAAGGTCAAGAAGGTCAAGAGGCATGCAATGAAGAGCTATGATCCCCTCAACATAGGATATAAAAGGGAGAAGAGTTCATTTGAAAGGGGACATGATGGAGAAAGGAAAATTGGAAAATGAAAAATGGAATAAATAGGTTGGAATTGGAGAAGAATTCAGAAATAAAGAGCAGCAATTAAGATTAGTGAAGGAGCGATTAAGAAAGTGGAAAAGACACCACTCTTGGGAAGATATATTAAGAAGTTGTAGAGTACATTTGAGGGGAGGAAGAGTTTATATCAGACTTGCATTTGAAGATCTGCAAATGAGAAGTTAAAAGGGAAGATCATCAAAGGTTGAAGTCATAATTCTAAGAAGAGTTTATAACAGAATTATAAGAAGAGTATATGCAGATATAGAAGAGGAATACATGCAGATATTAAAGAAATGTATATGCAGAGATAGAAGCATATGCTGATGCGAATTGAGAAGGAAAGTATATGCAAACTTAAAGAAGACATAGTTTGAAGGTGTAAATCAAGAAAGAATTAATGGAGAAGAAAATAAGGAAATGACTCCGAAAGGATAAAGTTGTGAAGGATTGTGACTCATCCAAAAGGTGGTAATTGTGAAAGGTTGTGACCATTGCAAAAGAGAAGACATGAAAAATTGGTGTGACTCTCCCCCACATTGGAAGATGTAAAGGAGAGAAACTTTTACTTGAGGACATCTAAGAGAGATCGATTCAGGAAATAATATATTATTCTCAAAGGCAACAATGAAAAGTGGTGACTCAATTCATATGAAAGGTGTTGACCATTTTACCAATAAAATATAAAGTGATGCAGGGGCATCTCCCCTCTGCAATTTTGGTTTTCTGTTGTTTTGTTTGGATTTCAGTTTTGATTTTCTTGAAGTGTTATGGTTGGTGTGTGGTAGCTTCTTGTCCTTTCTCTGTCGGCTCTTGTCTTTTGATAATGCATGTGGAATATCCTATCACCAATCAACAGTTGTGGATTATTGCATTCTTGTCGCTCGAGGGATAGGAACTTCCTTGTCTTTTCTGTCGCCATCGAATGTGTCTTATGGTGATCATTGGTGACTTTTGGTCTCCCATACCTGACAACATACGCGACGGTTGGGTGGTTGACAGTTGAACCGGTTGCTTGGCAATATAAGCTGATGGGTTTAAAAAGAGAAGGCGCCCGACAGAGAGAGGTTGTTTTTTTGGAACAAATGAGATCTTATGGGCCAGAGTAGTTGGGAAGGAAGCAGAGTAAAATAGGGGATTCACAGTGTTAGAGACATGACAAAAACTTGGGTTGAAGTCTGTAGAAGAGGCCGAACATACATGCTAAATGGATGTAAAGTAAAGACTTTGTAAGGCCTGAATAACTTGTTTATGTGTAGAGCATACCGTTTGGACCCTATTGAGTATATTAATCAATAAAGTGTGCAAATTCAAAATCTATGTTATTTATTATGAATGAACAATAAGTTTGGTAATGCTTCATCTTGAACTTCCTGTCATTTCTATTGTGATTTTTCTTTCATTTTGAATTCTCTATGAAGTTGCATGAACTAGTGTTCACCAAGGCATACCATCAAGTGGTATTAGAGCCTGAAGTGATTGGGTGCTGGTGAGTAGTCATAATGCCTCCAAGGAGAATGGGTAGAGGAGGAGCCCGAGGAAGAGGCAGAAGAGACTATAGTGAAGGTGTACCGGAAATGTTGCAACATTTGGCTGCTAGAATGGATGCCTTAGAAGGGGCACAACGAAGAGGAAAAACTTATGAATTATTCTCTCCACTCCATCAGATGCACTATGAACCAATATTGATGCCATTCCTCCTCCACTAGTATCCATGTCTAACACATGGTAATTGCATACACATGATACTCTTTGGTCCAACTCAGCCCAAAGGATTACGTGGACTTTATCATTGTAATGATCATAATATGAGTTACTGCTGTAAATGTTATTCTTTCTTGGTTGCCGACTAAGGATAGTCTACTCTCATGGAAACTTGTCTTGTGATTAAATTATATTATAATTTATTATTATTTATATGAATATTTTAATTTTATTATTATTTATTAATTCCTATTTTAGAAAGGGGATATCTAAGTTTGATATAGAAAAGTTGGGGATATTACAATACCATAATTAGGGTTTCAAACGGGGGACATGACAAACCCTAACCCTAATTTGTTGCAATTGTGATTTTAGGGTAAATTCTAGGGCAAATTTGGAAGGATACATTACAATGTATACTTGTATATGTGATCAAAGTAGCTTCTAATTGATAATTTTATGTAATGTCCCCGTTTTTAGGTGCATTTGAGTTTGACGGATTTGCCTATACTTGTACCCTTGTAGGCTAATCAGGATGATAGAGGGGGTCGTGTGGCAGAGCCAATGGTCAGTTTCCACTCTAGAGGTCTATGATGCTGAGATTGCTCTTCGTTTGAGTTAGATTGACAGACCTACTATTTATAGTAAGTGTTTATTTTAGGATAGTCATGGTTTCTACTTTTAGCAGGGTGACAGAGCAATGGTGTCAGCGGAGTGTGGAAACATTTGCAGAGTTTCCATGGATAGGGCCAAAGAGGCTATCAAAAATTTCTACAAGGGGGACAACCTCAAATTTGACCCCATATGGGAAATTATTGATAAGAGGTGGAACAATTAACTCCACCAACCCATTCATGCGGTGGGGTACTTCCTCAACCCTCTTTTTTGCTTCTCTCCATCCTACTCAGATCCCAGTGGAGAGGTCATGGAGGGCCGCACTTAATGCATGTAGAGGATGGTACCCGATGTTCAGGTGAGAGACCTCAATCTGGTCGAATTGGAAGTGTACCAGAATGCAACGGGCAAGCTATTCTCTTCGAATGTGGCAAAGAGAGGAAAAAACTCTCAAACCCCAGGTACAATAATTGGATTTTGGCTTCTTTCACATGCATGATAAGTAGATAAAAACTAAGTTACTAAAATATGTTTTCAACTTGCTTTCTAACTCTTTAATATTTTATTTTGTAGATGCCTGGTGGCGAAATTGGGGTGGAAATGCCCCAAATCTGCAAAGACTTGCCCTTAGAGTCTTATGCCAGCCTTGTAGTTCATCCAGTTGTGAGGGCAATTGGAGCTTGTTCGAGGCCATTCACATGAAGAAGAGGAACAAGTTATCACAGAAACGCCTCAATGACCTTGTCTTTGCGCAATATAACCTTGGATTGCACATAAGAAAGGCAGAGGGAACACCAGCTGGTCCACTTGATTTGGATGACATAAATCCTTACTGTGATTGGACATCACAGGAGCAACCTCCATTGTTCACAGAGGACGAGATCTACGGTTTGGAGAGGCAGGCTATGGAGGAGGGTGGATTTGCAATGGGATTGGATGACATTGAGGAGGATGAGGACATTGAGGAGGATTCAGATCAAGAGTCATTGCCACCATCAGCACCATCTACATCCAGGATGGAGGTCCAGTCATGACCAGTTGTGCAGAGGGAGGAGGCACATCCACAACCACAACCACAACAGACTTCTAGGGCTAGACCCACTCCCACTCCAGTAGTTTTTACTAGCGCTGTTGGGAAGGGGAAGAGGAAGATGTAGAGTTAGACTATTTTGATATTGTACTTGTATTTGCTTATAGTTTTACAAATACAATTTGCTATTTTTAGTTTGCTTCAGAGTTTAGACTATCGGACTATGGCTACTAGCCATCAACATTCCACATGAGGATGCGATTTTGTACCCTATTTGCATTTATATATATCTAGATCAACTTGTTTGGTTTGTTTACTCATTTATTGACTCATTAGATGCATCACCTTATTGAATTTTGCAAAAAACATGCATTTCTAATTAAATTGAAGCAATTTTTTTAGTTCCCGGTATTTTTCCGATAAGTTTCGTACTTGTCTCCGATATTTGCTGATATATATTTTTTTGCCCTTGGCGATAAGTTGTCGATAACGATATTTTGAACTATGGCCGAATGTACATGCCAAATGGATGTAAAGTAAAGACTTTGTAAGGCTTGAACAACTTGTTGATGTGTAGAGCATATTGTCTGGACCTTGTTGTAAGAACCCTTCGGTGGCTCTAATTGCTGAACTGTATTATGTTTGTTTTGATGCTTGCAAAGAATTCAAAGAAGTAATCTAAAGACAAAAGTAAAGGGAATACAATGCTGAAGCTAGATGCAATCTTTCAATGAATATATATATGACTGAATTGACTTGAGTAATGCTCCTACAGCTAAGTGGACACTATTACAAACACTTGGCATGTTAACTCCAAACTTCCTTTAACTAAAAGAGATGCAAGTAATAACCTACAACAGTTTGTCATTAAGACAAACAATTGGTATGCAATTTTCAACTTTATTTAAGTTTGAAACTATGTTTGCTGATATGAAATGACTATTTACAACTCTAATTGCAATGATGAAATTAGTGTCTGTTTATAATATATATCACAAATAAGCTCATATAGATGCCCTAATGGCTGATATGAATTTCCATACTTATGCTTCAAACTTACAATCTAAATACTTGCATATATGAAGAATAAAACCTGGAATGAACTGTAGGTTTGAAAATTGTTATGACAAAAAATTTTGGAACTGAAAATCGGAAATCAAAGTCCCATAAATATTCTCCTACAAGTATGCAATCTGCACTTGACAAACTTTAACCATTGCTTGATGTAAACCCCAGGTGCCAAGAGGAAGGTACTGTAGCAACTACTGTTCACAAGTGCTGCAGCGTCACTGTTCACGGGTACTGTAGCAACTATTAAATACTAAATACCTGACATAGAATGGCTGCCAAGAATGAATCTCCAGGTCTGCTGTAGATTTACCTTCCAATCCTTCAAACCCTAGATGAAATTCTTCACTTTTAAGCACAAATAGAACTCCTGAATGAAGCTCTCTTGAATGCCAAATTCATTGGATGTTTCACCAACTCAAATGGCTGCAACACTGAAGATTTTCCGTTCTCCAATGGCGGCTGCAAGTAGAAACCCTCACTCTCCAAGCAAGAGCAAAAATCAACCAAAGTTCAATAATAATCATAAAACATAATCAGAATGAGCTCTTAAGTCTCTTTTATTCTTTCTTGTGGGAGCTCAAACAGTTTCCTGGCCAATGTGGGATAAAAGATATATTCCCACTTTTTAATTCTTTTCACTTAAAACTCTATAGTTGGTGCACAAATAATTCTCTTAAAATTAATTGTTCACTTGGCCCCATCTATGATAAATTGACCCTTCACTTAAGCGACTTAAGTTATAATATAAAATTATATTATAACTTTACAATATAAGCTCAAAACTATTAATACTTATTTTAGCGAAATAAATATTAATATCTCCAGGATTACTCATCATCTCTGCACACCGTTTGAACTAGAAGCTGACGTGATCAAGCCGCATATGACGATACCCCATTTCTAAAAATACCAGGGGTCCCTCTCTATCCCCCTCAAATCTTACTATAAATAGCAATTACTGCATACAGAGTCTTGGAGACCTCGAACGAAAGCCAAACCTGCAAAACCCTGACTACTGAAGAAGATGCATCCTCAAAGGACCCTCTAACCAACCTCATTAGCCTACGAGGGACAAAATAATAGGCTAATCCCTCAAACTCTAATGCTCATGAAAATGGGGACATTACAGTCTGCCCTCCCTGAAATTGCTTGTCCCCAAGCAATCTCCATTGTTGAGAAAGTCCACTGAACCAAAAAAAACAAAGGAAGACTGAGAACTGTCCCACACTGAGACACAACTGCAGCACCAGTATAACCACAACTGCACAAAGGTGATCAACAATCCATTTGTCCAAACTCTGCGCATTGAAACTGTGCATCTGAAAAAGACCCTGTACGTGCGGATCAAAAGTAACACTGCCAATAACCCAAACCATGTAGACACTGCAATACTCTCCAGTAGGATCCAACAATACACTGAGGATCCAACAATACACTGAGGAGTGTCCAACCAAGTATACCTGGATCCCGAATCCAGAATAGAAGTGTGCCAAGAAGAATACTCCTAGACTTTTGCGGCTCAACAGTAATCCCAACTTTACCATACCAAAAGTGGTGAAGCAAACCTATGGGACCCATCTAACTTGCATTACTAACCCTGCCACCACTTGGATCCCAGTATAAATGAAACACACATCCATCCACTGTAAGGAAGTAAGGATCTCCAGAATCACCTACTACACCAAATCTCCCCTGATACTCTTCCAGTCCCCCATGGGTATGAAATCCAACTATACTACAAAGATAAGAACTACCAAGGGTGTCTGTATCACAACCACGATATCCACCCTCTGCTAAATTGCCATGGATGTACTGACTCTGCAAGTAGTCTCTCAACAACTTGCAACTACTAACTCCATTAACTGAAGCTGGCATATACCCATCCCATAAAGGATGGTATGATTTTGAAGCCAATCCACATCGACGCATAATCAAGTCGTCTACCTGTGGATGAAAGGAAAAATGATGAGCACTCCTCAATGTATAGTTACAGTAAAAGGCTCCAATCTCTATCAAAGGCTCATCACTGACAACTCTAGAATCAGAAGATGGCTCCAAACTCTGGCCTTGAATTTCTAATTGGGTAGATGCCCTGCCAAATCTCTCTGCATACCCAATAGCGTACTCTCGGTCATGAAACAAGTGAAGGTATTCTAATTTAAATGCCTCCAAAGCACTTTGGATGAACTTCAAATCGTGAATATGAGTTCCAACCTCGACCCCATTGTCTCTCCTCAAACCCTGCTCTCCAAAGAAGATACTCAACATACTTATGTGTGCAGTCGAAGCGAGATAAGGTTGAATCAACCTTCTCTCCAGAAACCCTCAACTGATCCCTCCATCTCTGTGGTTCAACAATCTGTCGAACATAATCAACTGCATGGGATTTTCCAGAGGAAGGAAACAACCGAACATGAGAGTTTCATCACCTTTATAAGGCCTTGGATAGGGCCAAAGAGGGTACAAAATTGCATCCTCATGTGGAATGTTGATGGCTGATAGCCATAGTTCGATAGTCTAAACTCTGAAGCGAATTAAAAATAGCGAATTGTCTTTGTAAAACTATAAGCAAATACAAGTACAATATCAAAATAGTCTAACTCTATATCTTCCTCTTCCCCTTCCCAACAACTCTAGTAAAAACTACTGGAGTGGGAGAGGGTCTAGCCCTAGAAGTTTGTTGTGGTTGTGGTTGTGGTTGTGGCTGTGCCTCCTCCCTTTGCACAATTGGTCGTGACTGGACCTCCATCCTGGATGTAGATGGTGCTGATGGTGGCAATGACTCCTGATCTGAATCCTCAATGTCATCCAATCCCACTGCGAATCCACCCTCCTCCATAGCCTGCCTCTCCAAACCGTAGATCTCGTCCTCTGTGAACAATGGAGGTTGCTCCTGTGATGTCCAATCACAGTAAGGATCTATGTCATCCAAATCAAGTGGACTAGCTGGTGTTCCCTCTGCCTTTCTTATGTGCAATCCAAGGTTATATTGCACAAAGACAAGGTCATTGAGGCATTTCTGTGATAACTTGTTCCTCTTCTTAATGTGAATGGCCACGAACAAAGTCCAATTGGGCTAACAACTAGATGAACTGCAAGGCTGTCATAAGATTCGAAGGGCAAGTCTTTGCAGATTTGGGGCAGTTCCACCCCAATTTTGCCACTAGGCATCTGCAAAATAAAATATTAAAGAGTTAGAAAGCAAGTTGAAAACATATTTTAGTAACTTAGTTTTTATCTGCTTATCATGCATGTGAAAGAAGCCAAAAATCCAAATATTGTACCTGGGGTTTGAGAGTTTCTTCCTCTCTTTGCCACATTCGAAGAGAATAGCTTGCCCGTTGCATTCCGGTACACTTCCAATTCGGCCAGATTGAGGTCTCTCACCTGAACATCGGGTACCATCCTCTACATGCATTCAATGTGGCCCTCCATGACCTCTCCACTGGGATCTGAGTAGGATGGAGAGAAGCAAAAACGAGGGTTGAGGAAGTACCCCACCGCATGAATGGGTTGGTGGAGCTGATTGTTCCACCTCTTATCAATAATTTCCCATATGGGGTCAAATTTGAGGCTGTCCCCCTTGTAGAAATTTTTGATAGCCTCTTTGGCCCTATCCATGTTCTCCAAGATTGAAAATTACAGTGAAACCCTAGGTTTCTTCCTCAAAGTCAAAGCTTCTTCAGGAAAGACAAGTGTTGAATGATTCATGAATAATCCAATCTCTTTTAAAAAAGCCTTTATATAATATTTAATTTGTATTTGGCTTCATCTCATTAAATTTCACTTTAATTTCATTTACTTTTCTCTCCATTTGGTGCACAAAAAAATAATATAAAGCATATTTTAATAATCACTTATATCTCCCTTTAAATTGGCACTTTACATTATTTCTCATATGCACTTTATAATTTTACTTTATAATCATTAAATAATCCCTTTTAATAATAAAGTCAAATAACACATAATGATGTGCACTTTTGTAAATTAATTATTAAAAAAGTATTACTTTATTAATAATTAAAATGTTATAACTCCAAAAATACTCATTATTTCTCGATTCTGTCAGAACTAGGAGGTCCACCACTGCATCCACTGCGCATCAAACTGCCTTACTAAAAATAGTAAGGGTCCCTCTCTATCCACCATTGACTTACTATAATTATTAAATCCCTAAATTCCTGATCAACAAAGATGCCAAGGGTCAACACTGCAACTATGGTTGGTCCAAGTGCCCTGCCAAGTATAGAAATGAGCATATATGACCTACTATAAATAGTAAGTCTCCAAAACTAAGCCAAACGAAGAGCAAATTTGAATGCTTCTGCCAACTATAGAAATGAGCATATATGACTTACTATAAATAGTAAGTCTCCAAAATTAAGCCAAACGAAGAGCAAATTTGAATGCTTCTGTACTCTGGAAGGGAAAGAGCCTCTTGTTCTACCAACTGGGACCTTCTAACCATCTGACTTAGCCTACGAGGGCCAATAATAGGCTAATCCAATCATATACCATATCATGCCAAAAAGGGGACATTACAGGTGGGTGGGAGGAGGAATGTTGGCGAGAAAAAGTCTCAATTCCAAGTTCCGGTACGAGGGAAAAATAGTAGGGGCACAACAATAAAATAGAGGGCAGGGAAGCAGGATGAGAGGACTTAAAATTGTAAATGACAGTTTTGATCACGCCCCTTATTTCATATTATAGAGGGTCTGAGCGAAATTAAGTGGGGTCGATTTTTGGGGTGATTGGGAGGAACAATTTTTTTTGTAAAATTTCACCTCCTATTGTAATTTATATGTTAAGGAAAGAAACATTTACCAAGAAAATGGCCCTATAAATTTACAGAATTCTTTTATATAATCCTTATCTTGGCAGCTTTCTAGTATACATTTTCAAGTTCCAATATAAAACTTATGTTTTATTAATTTAATTGTTTTCTTATCATCTTGCCAGTATACTACGATTTAAACAAACAATAAGCAAGATATTGCTCACAAATATGGAAACACCATCACATAAAACAATGTCTGAACTTATCTAATCAGAAGTACACCAGATTACTTTTGAGTTTCAGTTTTGTATTTTTAAACCTTTATGCATTAGCTGTGAAATTCTCATAAAGGAAAGTAGTAGAACTCTGAATGCAATGTGTAATGCATACATTATTTATGTATTTCTTATTACTATTTATGAGGATTAACTGTGCATTTAACATAGTTCTCTGCTAGCCTTGGTTAAGTGTGTGACAAGTGTGGGTTGAGGTGTGTGAAGGGAAGACCTCTGTATGCTACAGTGGATTGGTTGGTTGCAGTTGGATACAGGCTGGGATGGGTTGTGCCTTCCACAATATCCATAAGGTTCGCTTATAAGACAGCTTTAAGGAGATTTGAAAATGTGCTGTTTTATGGTCTCTGCTAGTAAAACACATATCTGATTTACTTTCCACTACTTTGCAGGAAAAGCATGCAATTGATGCAAGTTTTGAAAGCAGAGTTAGAGGAATCAAACATTGAAAATGCAGAAGTTGAAGAAGCAGAAATGAGAGAAGAAGAATTGGAAGAATCAAATATGCAAAAAGAAGTGAGAGAGCCAGATATGAGAAAAGAAGAAGAATCAAAACTTAAAAAAGCAAATTTATTTGCATCACGAAGTGAAAGAATGTACCTTCCTATAAACACGAACTCCACTGGGACGACTAAACCTCTGAGCAGTTTTTTCAGTCGTCCATTAGGAACAAAATCCATTCTGAACATAAGTGCACTGCAGGACTTCCAGTACCTGGGCCCCAACACATACAGGTTTATAAACTGTTCAATCCTTTTTCCATTATTCTTAAATCTCATACTTTCTTCAATCTAATTTTGAGTCGGGACTTTTGGGATGAATGAATCAACAAATAATCATCTGTGAAGTATGCAGGCTGATCTAATATGTGAATTTTTCTATCAACGGAATCCAAGCACAGCAGGAACTCTTCTAAATTTAGAGTGAGATTCATAGGGCAATATAAATCCATGGCTAAGATTAAGATTCATACGGCAATTTAATCCCCGGCTAGAGTTTCTGATATTTCTTTTTACCTCAAAACTGGACCTAGATTGTTCTATGTTTGAAATCCTAAACCCGTTTTACCTATTAATACCAAATTGGTCATATCTGTTTGAATTACACAAATACTAAAATTCTTTAATTATAATTCTAATCTTTTTGTCTGTATGGAGGAATGGTGTTGCTGTTTGTTTATAAATTCATCGTTTCTTATCTTTCTCCTTGTTTGTGCACTTTGATTGCCATTGAAAGATAATAATATAAACCTTTTTCCACCTTAACACTGTATTCCCTTGAATTCTGGTCATTTTCCCCTTAATGCTCATGATAACTAGATTAGCAGGCAGGGCTCTAAATTCATCCCTTCTCCTTGTTATATGACTGTATCCAAGTTGAACATGGTATAGATACAAGAAGGTCATCATCAAAACCAATGACCCTTTAGACTACTTATTTTGTTTCAAATGGCCCCAATTTGCAGACAAACGTACATTCCATATTCAATATTAAGATTCAAAACTGATGACTCTTTAGATTACTATTGCTTGTTCTGTGGGGAGCTTCTATCGGCCCCTAAGCACTGAAATATCAGTTACATGACGTGCCCCCTGGTTCAAGAAAATCCTACTCAAGGGAGATGGAAAAGTATTCACGAACATATTAATACATACTTTGCTGCATCTGGTGTTTTGGGAGTACATCAGGAAGATGTGTTTGTGAGATTATATGTTGAATTTCTATCTGACAATGTAGCTGATTGGTTCTATCATTTGCTTGTGGGATCTATTGACTCATGGGCTGTATGAGGTGCAGTTTTGAAGCAAGGTTCAAAAGTGCCAAAGATGGGCATATATTTCTACTCATCTTACACAAATGAAGAAAAAAAATTTATGAGCCTATGCGAGAATTTGTGGCCAAATTTAATAAAATTTTGAATAGGATTGAGGTTGCCAAAAGATCCACTCCTGAAAATTAGAAATACTTCATAAATGCCTAGCCATCAGAGGCTAGTTTCCTTTTGAGAAGAGCAAGAGTGGAAGGTCTTAATGCAGCTCAAAGTCAAACCATGGTAATAGAAATAGAAGATGATCTCTTAACTGCTGGCAAGTGGAACAAACAGCTACAGAAGGGTAAAGATCAATCTTCAAAGTCTCCTTCAACTTTGTCCATTGTGAATCCTATGGTACAAAAATTGGCCAACAATTTACTTAAGATTAAAAAGCAGCATCTGCAGAATCCACCTCCTTTGTATCAAGACATCCTAAGGAAAAATTATTTTCCATATCATCAGAACGAGCAAGCTAGATTTCCTCCTCCAATGTAGAGAGGTTGACAATTGTACATCCATCTGCACGCAATCGCCAAGCTACTGCTATATGTGATTTTTCACTAAACATAGATCATAATAATGATGAAGAGGTTCTTTATGTTATTAATGGTCAGTCTTGCAATGCCTTCACAAGAGGTTAAAATCAAAGGAATGAGGAAAAAACAAAGAATAATGTAAGTGTTTCTCATAAAGGTGTTGAAAATACTTCTAAATACATTCTAATTAAGAAGAATCAGCAAGATGGCCAACTCTCTGCTATCCCATCAAATAATGCAACCCAGGGTACACAATCTCCTGATTTCTCTTTGGTTGTTCAAGATGATTTCTTTGATTTTGTTAAACATTGTTTCTGTTTTGGAAATTTTTTCTTGTAATTGCTTATTTAAGGAGTATTTCTCTCCTTTGTTTAATATTGAATATCTCAATCAATTATCATTTCAAAATAGTCCCCATGCCTTGAACTAGAGGTTTGAGGTCACTTCGTAGGAGACAAATATTTAATGCTTAACAAGTATCTTCATACACTTAGCAAAACAATGTGCTACACACACCTTCAATATCCTACGCCTTTTCTCCAATGCTTATCGATTCACAAATTAGTCCTAATAAGCTTCAAAGGCCAAAGAAGCTCACATCCAACACCAAGAGATTGTCATACTTTCACCACACAACCACCATAATCGCTCTTCTTTCATACCAAACCTCAAAATAAGAAAGGATGCAGTTGACCACATCAGACCAATAGATATGCCATGTTAAATGTTAAGAAAAAAAGCATTCCAAGCACCTTGAATGATTTTCTTAATATGCAACAAAGAGTTTTCCCCAAACTCTAGCATCCAAATCTTCTCGGTATCTTTCATTACTCAAACCTTGAAATTTATCTTTAATAAAGCCTTCACAATTTTTTTGTAAAACAATTTGATGCAACTATGCAAGAAATCTGAATGATCTCTTTTGCAACCAGTTATACCTTGGAATCCAATTAGGGTTTTAGTTTGCACGGAAAAAAATTGTAGGTGGAACCTTTTAGGTTTTACGCTTGGATAGAGCAATTGAAGATATACATTTTTTGAAGTCTTGCAGGCAAGACATTGTTATAGTAATTGCAAGGGTTTGTAGGAAAACAAGGTGAACACCATTTTTGAGGAAATCAAAGATCATACATTTTAATAATTATAGGGTGATGTAGTTTATTGGTTTAGGGCGATTGAATTAATGTAGTTAGTTTGGATGTGAGTTTGCAAAGAATGAGAAATTATTAGGAGAAGAAATTGACACCATTAGGAAGAGTGATATAAGGTGTTGGTCAATAAGTGTTTGATATTTGAGCAACTAGGGTTTTCTTGCTGGCCACTAAGAATACTCTAGTTTGGGCATTAGTACATACAAAGCTTGGGTCGATTTAAGGATTGGTAGTGCTGGACTATTCATAGTTGACTGGGCATTAGTATTCTTGCTGGTTGTGGGTTACATCTTTGCTAGGCATCCATTTGCATATTGCTAGGCATGTGGATAGGGAGTAGATTGAGGGTTTTGTGCTTCCCAAACTCAAACATAAATTGGCGCTGGAAGTATATATTGGTTTTTTGACTCCTTATTGTAGGTTGACATGGAAGTTTGAGGGGATTTGTAGCTGACATAGCAGTGGGAAGTTTGACGCTAGACTTGGGGTTGACATTTTGTTGTCCAATATCTATAGAAAAAAATGCAAGGTCAAAATTTATATGTATTAATGTTACTATGTTGATTCTCAAAACAAGGTCAAAATTTATATGTATTATTGTTACTACTTTGATTCTCAAAACAACAGATTGAAAAGCTATTTTTGTTGATGATGCTCTTGTAGTAAGTGTCAATTATATTCATCTTTTTGAGCTCCTTGAGGATTACTATAAATTAAATTAATTTGCAACACATAATTTCCTCATTTACAATAACACCCAAGGAAAACATATTTAGGGATCACAAATTGTGGACCCATCACATGTGTTTTAGGAATTACGATACCAAGAAAATTAGAAATTTTAAGAAAAAAATTTATTTGCTTTTAAACAACAGTGTCAGAGCTGTGCATCCTACCAGCCCGAGGGTTGATCAATAGGAGATCATTTTCATATTGCTTCTGGTAAGTGACCGACACCTATCTTTAACAATTGCAACAGAGTGTTAGTTAGTTCGGTTTGAGAATGAAGAAAAATCAAGTACTCATGACAGAAATATTGCAAGTCTTCCTAGAATATCAAAAGAATCTTGCAATATTGTTAGAGCATCTAGAGATGCTGGAACCTCATTTACCAATTGGTAAAAAAGTTGAAGAGTCTTGAGTAAAGGAGAAGTCAAAATAGATCACCGAGTAGAAATTATTTGACTCTCATGTTGCATTTATGATAGATAATGAACCACCTTCATTTACAATAACAATGAACAAGGACCCTTAGGTAGGAAAGGAATCAATCACATTGCAGGCAAGTACAAAAGATGTAGTGAGAAACCCAAAAAAATATGTGATGAATGGCTAAGAAGGACCAAGGAAGCTAAGATGATAGCTTCTAAGAAAATCACCTACAAAATATCAAGGAAAATGTTGCTCACATGGACCATTCTTATGACAAGAATGTTTCAAATCAAGAGGATTATTGGGTGGATTCCTAGAATGATCCAAACAAAGGTGTGGAAATGATAAAATTGTTGAGATCACTAATGCTTTTTCAATAAAAGAGCAGATTTTTTTTTAAAATCAAGAGGATTATGAGGTGGGGTCCTAGAATGATCCAAACAAAACGTATGGAAATGATAAAATCATTGAGATCACTAATACTTTTTCAAGAAAAGATTAGTATGAAGTTAAATATGTTAAAGTTTGTACATCAACATATAGCTACATTACCTAGGGACATGTCCCTGGGTTTTTTTTCAGCCGTCCCCATCCCAGAAACGTCTTAGGAACACGTGATGCCTAGGGGACTTTGACTTTGAATTCTAGAAGCAATTTGACTTTGACTCTCAAAATAACACAAATTTGGCATAATAATTTTGATAATTCTAATATTTTAAGGTTCTATTATGTATAAGTGCATGTTTTATCCATGTTTTCATATGAATATTTTATATTTCCCTAGATATTTTTATTTTCTTGATTTTTATATAACTGTCCCCTTTGCCATCCCCTAGCTGTCCTCAAAATGGGCAAAAAAAATTTGCTGTCCCAGAAACTCGTCCCCTTGTTCCCGTCTTGGAAACTTGGGGTAACCTTGACATATAGTGAAGAATTCTTACACCACTTCAGTGATGACAGTCTAGGTTGGGAAAAAATTTCCAATGCCTAATGTATATTAGTTTGACTTCCAAACTGAATCTATGAAGAAGCATGTTCTTGGAAGCTTCTGTCCACATGTTTTAGAAAGTGATCTCTCTAGGGAAACAACAATTTAAGGGAACACAATGAACATACATTTTCAGATCAAGGCCATCAGCTCATAAGAGATCACACCTTGTGGACCCATGATAAATGTTTTAGGAAATACAACAGCAGGAAAAATAGAAATTTTAAGAAAAGAATTCATTTGGGTTTAAATAGTGGTATTAGAGTTGTGTGTCCTACCAGCTTGCTTCTGGTAAGTGACCAACACTTATCTTTAACAATTGCAACAGAGTGTTGCTTAGTTCAATGTGAAAATGAAGAAAGTGAGACAGTGGTATTAGAGTTGTGAGTCCTACCAGCCTGCTTCTGGTAAGTGACCGACATTTATCTTTAACAATTGCAATAGAGTGCTGGTTAGTTCAGTGTGAAAATGAAGAAAAATCAGGAACTCGTGACAGAAATGTTGCAAGCCTTCCTAGAAAATCAGAAGAATCTCACAATGTTCTTAGAGCATCTAGAGATGTTGGAACCTCATTTACCAATTGGTAAGAAAGTTTAGGAGTCATTATTAAAGACTTCAGAATAGACCATTGAGTAGATATTAGTTGACTCTCATCATTGAGTAGATATTAGTTGACTCTCATGTTGCATCTACTATAGTTCTACGTTATCGGGTTCATCCCTTAAACCCCAGGGTCTCGGTTCAATTCGTGCCCAGTTTGGATGCAGATTTGATTCGGAAGAAATTCGTCGAAGGTTCTTAAATCTCTCTGTGGGTTCGGAAGCAATTCGTGCCGTCAAATTTCAGACGAGTTTTGCCAAATTTCTGGCTACCGTGACAATTTTTGCCAAATTTTTGGCTTCCATGATATTGTGTTGCGCAACCCACAATATTTATTGCTGAAATGATAAATATGAAAGTTTTGTATGTCTTATTTCTCCAAGCTGCTCCCGATATTAGCAACTAGAGATTCCCACGAATATGAATAGCTTTGTAACTAATCTATACCCGCAGGTGCTTGGCCAAGAGGAACCCTCTGTTATCAAATATTTTTGTCCGACTATAGTATAGCGTATAAATATTTCAAAATGTAAAACTTAGACTATAGTGTACGGTCTAAATATTTTGATATGTAACTTTGACGAGTATACTTTATTAATATTATTTTTTTATATTTCTATTATTATATTATAATATTATATATTAATTTAATCATGTTATTATTTATATTATTATTTATAACATATTAATTTATATTATAACATTATTAGTTATAACTTCTATTATTATACTATAACATTATATATTAATAATTTTATTTTATAATATGATATATTAGTATTTGTCATTTATTAGAAAATTATAATTATAATTATTTATATATATATATACATATTATTATTTATATCATATTAATTTATTTTATAACATTATTAGTTATAACTTATTTTATACTACAGCATTATATATTAATGATTTTATTTTATAATAAGATATATTAGCATTTATCATTTATTAGAAAATTATTATTATAATTAATTATATATATATATATATATGTATGTATGTATGTATGTATGTATGTTTTTGTACAGACGAACCCAAAGCGAATCGGAACTCACCCCAAATTTTTTCTGAATAAATCTCGAACCCGTATCCGAGCCCGAACTGGGACTGGCAACTTAGCTATCATTAATGAACCATCTTCATTTACAATAAGAATGAACTATGTGAGGCTAGAATCCGATCTAGCTACCGAATATTAACACTCCCTCTTAGCTAGGGAGGATTCTAAGAGCATCATGGACTCCTTCCATGCTATTCATCTCACATTGCCCACAGAGGATAAAGTCAAAGAGAATCATCATGGACACTTTCAATGATATCCATCATGCACACCCGCAGAGGATGGATCCAAAAACTTATTGTGCACACCTTTCCATCATGCCTACTCGCAGAGGATGGATCCACCTTACATTGCCCGTAGAGGGTGGAAGAGGACAAGCCTCAAAAAGGATCACCTTGCATTGCCTGCAAAGGGTGATAAAAACTTTGCCACCTTACGTTGTCCGCAGAGGGCGGTCTTAAAAATTAATTACATTGCCACCTTGCATTGCCCGCAGAGGGTGGTCAGACATATCTTCTTTCAAAGAAGATACAATATACAATACAATACAATTCCATACCACCTTGCATTTCTCGCAGAGGGTGGTCAATATAATCAAGGTATGCCAATGAAGCTGAGACTCCCTCTTAGCCAGGTTAGTGAATCTATCCTGACTACTTCCATGATCTCATCATCATGGCTATGAGCAATAAAACAATTACAACATTAGATATCCATATGATATCTATTACCTAACATGGATCCATGGTTCACTCCCTCTGAACCAATAAATCAAGTCCTACAAATTAGCTCCCTCTATTATGAAAGCAATCATACATGAATTGAAGGATCAACATTCTGTTGATGTGAGTTTTGTACCACTACATAACATATAGGACTAAACACTTGATACAGTATATCAAACGCTCAACCCTCTCTTGAAAAGTATATACTCACGAAGGACGTGAGTAAACACTCCAAGGT
>MU225509.1:1225159-1237270 GCA_018584345.1 Thuja plicata | reverse complement strand
CTGGAGCCTAGACAATCACTCACCTCACCCTGCTGCCATCTACAGACCAGACCTCGAGCATCTGAGAAAAATTTCAAAAAGGGGGGTCCCCAAATTGGGGCGAGTTGTGAAGACCTCACAACACATTCCTTTCAATTGTACAAGAAGTATCCATAGATCTCATACTTTGAGTTACAGCCATTTGAGCCACGTGGAACGTAACAAGTCCTTGACATAGGAACCATTCCACTTACTATATGCCCATAGGGACTTAACACAACCAAGACACTTGAACACTATCAACACAAGGTGTTGTCCTGACTTCTGTAGAGTAAGAACAAGTGTAGTTAGAGGAACATTTCTTGTAGCTCCAAGAAGTCATGACGAGTCCCAAGTTGAGTCCTTGAGAAGTGATCTCAACTTAATCTTAAGGTAGCAGCCTTAGCCTGAGTCTTCTTCAGGATGCATCAGGTTCTTTCTTCCTCTGGATCTGAACTCTCATCATTCATTTACTTCTCAATCCATCCTGATCAAAGAAGCATTTTAGGGAGATTAGTAAAGATGCATAGAATCAAAACCATATCGAGGAGAAACAACTATACATAATTTGTTTCTCTATAAGAGCTTTATGAGCAAATGTAAAGAATTCTTATCTCCATCAGAGATCAATAATCCTGAGATAGCCAATCATTAGATCCTCACACCCTTGTGAGAAATTTTGCATTCTAGGAGGTTCAAACCCTTCAATGATCAGCCTGCACATCATCATGACTATACACATTTCCATACAACATTCATGTTAGGTTAGAGTCATCCAAGTCAATGGAGATAATCATGATCATAATTCAATCAAGCATAAAAACTCACTTAGAATGCATGCAAGCATTTATCACAAGAATATATAGAACCATTTAGGTAAGAAGATAATGATGTATCAAATCCAATACAAAACCACCTTTATCATATATATGAAGTCATATCTAATACAAAAGATACTTAGCTAGAACGGAGATGTGAAATCAGATCCTGATCTATGCTTTATTCACACAAGATCACAGGGTCAAGATATGACAATACCCAAAGGAAAGCCTTCAGATAGTCCTAGGTGCTCAACTAGTTCTGACCATGCTGAAACTTGATCACTTAAGATCAACACAAATTAAGCTTTAATATTCACAACCTTTTCCAATCAAACTTCACCCTTGAGACCTATCACCATTTTCAAAACCAGCAAGAGAAAAAGATCTGAAGTATGACGGGTTAGATATGATCACAGTTAGTTCGAACCAAGCTATGATACCATGTTAATTTTAGTAATCAGATCTAAATACTAATTAACTTTGAATCTTTGAACAAACTATGAGCAATTATTAGACTGAGAATAATAGAGTATGACTGAAAGTTAATAATCTAAAATTAATTTAGACTAAATTCCTTAGGCTAAAGTGAACAACAACGAAATGGAGAAAAACATGAACACAAAGTTATCCTGAGAAAACCTCCCACTTGGAGGTGAAAAACCCAGCAATCAAGATGATCTTTTAATGCATTCAAAGTAACAACTTACATCACATCAATGTCTCTCAATCCGATTCAGAACTGAACTTAAACATAGTGAATGCAAATGCAGTGGCAGAGAGGTAAGTCGCAGCCATTAGTGCATATATTTCTCAATGGCACTTTAAGTCTTTCCAGCAGTAGTCAGAACTGATTATGTCATCCAAATTGCTGAAGATCACAGTAATGTATGTGCAGATAGAGCACCACACTTGATGCCAATTACATATGATCGCTGCATTCCAAGTTGCAGTATATATACATCGCAGTAGCCGGTAAGTTCTGAGAATGCTGCCCACACAAAGGATATCGCAGTGCTCATATAATGAGTTTTCCAATTGCTTGTGGTGATGGGGCAGTCAATCTCTGATTGCCAAGTATGAATTCCAACATCATATCATCATAGAGAATCACCTTGAACTCATTAGGAGATCACATGTGTGAGATTCTCGAATCACATTGTATATATATGTTTTACAATAATCAAATCCTCATATATATGAGGTAGAACAATTACAATGCAAGGTCGGCCTCTAAGGCCGACCTTGAAATTACAATAGAACCTTTCATTTGTATTGACGCCATAGTTGGGCCCATCCCATAATTAATTCAATTTATATTATTTTAATTATTTTAATTCTCTAATTAAAATAACTACCATAAATAAATTATTTAATTCTCCAATTAAATAATTTAGTCTCTATATTATTTAATTCTCTAATAATTATTTAATTCTTGAATATAATTTAATCTCACAATATATTATTTAATTCTCCAATTAAATAATTACTTCATCCAATCTCACAATTAAATATTAGTATTTAATTCTCCAATTAAATAATTAATTCATTATTTTAATTCTCCTAATTAAAATAATAAATTAATTAACTTTCCAATTAAATAATTAATCTCACAATAGATTATTAATTTAATTCTCCCAATTAAATAATTAATTAATCCATCCATAGATAATATTATTTAATTCTCCTTAATTAAATAATTAATGTATTTAAATTAATTAATATATTATTTTAATTCTCCTAATTAAAATAATGTGGGGCTAGAATCTGATCTAGCTACCAAACATTAACATTTGGATCATTAGACCCAACAGCACTTTCAAACTTCTATGTTTAATGTGCTATGAACTCACCGCTCCTATTGGTTTTCCTCTCCACAATTCGTGCAACAATCTACCCTTTTCCTTCTCCGTTTCTGCCCTTAACGTCATCAACAATTTGCTTATATTCACTTTGTATTATGTTATGTTGCTCATCCAATTTCCCTTTCGTTTTTCCTCAAATCTGATTTTATTAAAATTATTACTTATTGGCGTTATCTTGCCAGTCTCTTCCATATGTGACAGACAGGTGACACTTCCTCTGCCTTTGTCATATCTTATTTAATGATTAGCATTGTTTCTTTTTGACCTTGCTGCTGAATTGAGGGATCAGATTTATTTACTAGCTTTTATTAAACACATGACCATGCAACACATGCAACACGGGGATATCAACACGACATTACAAATTAATCTAAGGCCAAATAAATATGATTGACTTTACTATATTACAACACCTTAAACGTTGCATCTCAATCACAATAAGCATTTCAATGGAAACAAAAATCACCCTTTGGCTAAGTGTTGGTGACATTTAGCTCTATGCATTAAGTTACATGATTTGGTTTCTTCTTTAGTACCAAAAGAGAATCAATGGTTTTGCACGAATAAATCCTCTTGATTCTAGTTTGATCCACCCTATTATCTAAACAGTTAAGAAAACATTAAATACATCCATGGCAACATATTTAGCTGAAGCAGCAATAAAGCTTAACATCTTGTCACATATATGGTGCAGAAACTTAAGACAACATAAAATTTAATCAGATTATGTTTTGCAGATTGTAATAACCACCCTAGATATTTTTTTTATAAATCACATCCACTGAAATGAGATTTCAAAGCAATATCGTTTTCACTTTCTGATCACCTAGTTCTTGTGATGGGCAAGGTGAGAGCATACAGTGAGAGAGATCTACATATCAAATTAAATTGCAGTACTTGAAAGTAAAGCATAATGCGGAAAGCTAGCCAATATCACTTATCCAGTGTAATTATGAAATACTGGAAATGAAAAGCTTCTTCCACTTGTTCAGTGGTGAGATACAAATCCTCTAATTTTTTAATGGGAAACAAAGGGCCACTTCTACTTATTTAGTGGGATTGCATAAGGGCATTGTCACTTATTCAGTGGGAAAGCTTATTACAAAAAAACCACCTATTTTGTGGTGTTAGTACATCAAGAATAACAAGTTTAAACCCTTTGGTGGTACTGCCATCCAGTGTTTAAAATATAAAATGCATAGAAATAATAGCTTTTAGCGGTATGACCATCACAAGTATTAGAAGATTAGTTCATATGCATCATAAACACCAAAATGAGAAGAATAATTGCTGATAATAATAGAACGACCGTAGCTCTTCAAATTGATTCAAACAACATGAGCTGATCACCCTAATAATAATATAACTGCAGCAGTATACCTAACATAGATGATGTGTAAAGATGGTGCAATAATGGAAACCATAGTTCAAAATATCCTTATCGGCAACTTATCGCCAAGGGCAAAAAATAAATATTGGGAAAATATCGGAGATAAATCGGCAACTTATCGGCAAAAATATCGGGAACTTAAAAAAATTGCCTAAATTTAATTTGAAATTCATTTTTCTGCAAATTGCTCTAAAACACTGCAAATCACATATTTTCCCCTTCAAACCCTTTTTTCCTCTCCCAAACACCAATTTGCGAACAAGAAAATGTGAAATAACTGCTTTTTGGGTCGTCAGTCCCTATTAGCAGACTGTGGCAGATATTTTGGCAAAATATCGCTGATATTTTGGCAATAAGTTCATGTTTTTTCGGCGATAAGTTTGAAACTTATCTGCGATATGTACTCCGCGATAAATTTACGTGTTTTATCGCGGCCTCCAACTTATCGGCAATATATCTGCCATATTTTAATCTATGATGGAAACACTCTTTTTCGCTGCTGTACTCTGGATAAATAAGAATTGACTTACTGCCGTTGATGCTCTGGAAACATAGGAAAGAAGCATGTAACACACCCACAAGCATATCACTGGAAAATCACTTCAAACTCCATCAATCACACCCAAACAACACTGCTAAACATGAGTTATCAAACTGAAAATGGAATTGAAAAACTACATGTCTAAAAAACTTGGGTGCCCAAGCAAAGACCCTCAGGCTTAGGTACCCATCTTGAAACGCAACTTAACACCTTTCTAACGAGCTATTACACTAAGTTGTCCCTTTATTTTTTTATAACATTTGACAACTTAAGTGAATAATTATTAATTAATTAATAATTCAATAATCAACCTAAATTTGTAGAAAACACTAAAGTGATATAATTATGCAATTCTCACCATACTAAAGTGATTGGAGGTCATAGGATGATAATTGAAGCAACTGAGTGATTTACTAAAAATAGCCTGCTCTTCCAAGAAGTTTGGAGAGTTCCCAAAAGGTTAAAATCCATTCTGAAAGCATCATGAGAATCCACACCACCAACTAAGCTCATTGCTGAAAAATAACCCTTCAAAACTAAACCCGCGCTCTCCATGAACTTTAGAGCTCTCCTAGCACATCAATTAGCCTCCAAAAGAACTCAGAAATTGTTCTGATTGTTCACAAATCAATATTGGTAAAAATGGGGACATTACACATATTCATATAATTCATTCATAGCATCATCTTCAATCTTTCTGATGCTTTTATCATAATGTTTAATGTTTCAAAATAGGGAACATAAGTGCAGATGTATTCAAATCAAAATTCAAGTATAACTTTCAGAAACAAACACAGTAGTGTCAACAACACAGTTACACATGGTTGGGTGCTAGATATTGGAATGCTTCTTTGATTGGTACCTTCTTTGATGTCTATTTTCATGTCTTAAACCATCTTTGCACCTTATTTCACTGAAATCTCTGTTTTTTTCTTGTTTGATGTGTTGGAAAGAACCTTTTGTCATCTATGCAAAGACACTAACTAGAGCTCAAAAGTATGACATTCATACCATTATAAGCAAGGATCCAACAATGATTTACTTGGTGAGGAATGACTTTCATTTGACTTGAAAATTGATACCATATGGAAAAATTTCATATGGGTACAACCTGCTGCTAGAAAGATTCATTATCATTTAATAAGGATGTGCACCCAATGAAATTCAAAATTACACACTTGAATTAATGGAAGATTCATTATCATTTAATAAGGATGTGCACCCAATGAAATTCAAAATTACACACTTGAATTAATGGATTCAATGATTAGATATAGCAATTTACAAGAGCTTCAAACTAAGGCTAAAGTCTTCTAAAAATAGAAGATTACAATAAAATATTAAATAAAACACTTAAATGACCATTAACAGAAGAATCTAAAAACCTAGCTAAAAATAGAAAAAGATTTTAAAATATTCTAATACCCTCACTTAATGGTCATTCTATGAACTACCATACAAAAGACAATTTGTCGGTCTTTTGATCATGAATGCACAAAAGGCTGCCCCTTTTGGTCACGAATGCATAGAACGTTTTGCGAAATGAGTCTGTTGTTGAGACCCTCTCTAATTTTGCAAATTTTCTGGAAAAGACTAAGATAAACAAAACCATGCCAACTTGATGTTAGGAAACAAAGGTATCACTCCTTGTAGCCAAAGACACTGAGATGAAACTGAAACCACGATTTTGAGGAAAATCATCAAACCCTTTTGTAGATGAGCACTATGCCCCAAAATAGATTGCAAGATACCAAGATTCACCTTGAACTTTTGTAGATGAGTACTATGACTCAAAACAGATTGCAAGAAGCCACCGTTTTTGCAGACAAAACCTTGATATTGAAGTTTACAAAGCATCATTTTTTCGAAAAGAAAGGTATAAACCCTAAAAAAGGAACACCTTGCAATAATTTTTTAAGGAAAAAATTATAAAACTTAACAAGCAAAATCCCATGCGAACAAGTAACTTTGTGAATTACAGAACCTAGAAACAATTTTTAAGGAGAAAATTCGAAAAAACCAGACACGAATTTTGAGGTGAAAAATTGATCAAAACCAGACATTAATTTTTATAAGATAAAAAAATTATAAAAATCCATAGATATATTTTTTGAGGAAAAATTATAAAAACCCTCCCATATTTTTTTTGGCAAAAAACAGAAAGTCCTAATTATGGGTAGCCCAAAATTTGAACTGCACAAACCCTTAATGCTAGAAACAATGCTTGAAACTCTAGCTAAATGTGAGTGTTGATTTTGACAAAAACCCCTTCAAAGGTGACAAGAACCGCGTGCTTGAAAAGGTAACACGACCAAGGCTTCCCTCACTCCCATCAGTTTTTTGTCTAGATTGGGCGGATTTGAGGAGCCAAAAACTACAAACAAACAAAAACCGATGGAAGAGAAAAATGTAGAAAAAAAACATGGGCATTTGAACAAAACCCTATTGTTGCGTGAGTTGCGGAGAAGAAATACAAAAATCCATGGAGACAACCCTTGAACAGGTCACGAAAAACCCAGAACAAATGCTCATAGGAAAATACAGCTTAAAACCCTTGCGCATTGTTTTTAAAAAAATGGGTCGTCGTGATTTTTGGTGCTTTAGAATTTGTAGTCGCGCGCGCATGAGAAGAAGCTTCAACTAAAAAACAGACACGTGCCTTAAACACCACGGTTTCAGAAAGAGAAAAACACGGGCAAGCAGTAGTAGAATTGTGACTCGGACAAGAAAACGCCACAGAACATGCAGAGAAAACGCGGGTTGTAGATAATCGTGAGCACATAGTAAAAAATGTGAGCTAAATAGAGGTTTAGGCCAAAATAAATCACGCCAAACAGAGAAAAAACAGCATCCTTTGTGCGCAATTATTTCTGGGATAAAACCCTCAAATCTCCAAAAATTGACGTAGAAAGAAAACTCTTCAAAACGAATAAGAAAAAAAACCTTTCGAAAACTGCATGAGGAGAAACCTTAAATGATTTTTTCATAATCCTGGGCTCTCTCGTGAGGCAGTCATACCTAGATTGGCTTCTGCTTTGATACCATGAAATTCAAAATTTCACATTTGACTTAATGGATTCAATAGGTACATATAGCAATTTACAAGAGCTTCAAATTGAAGCTAAAGTCTTCTAAAAATATAAGACTACAATAAAATAATAAATAAAACATTTAAATGACCATTAACAGAAGAATCTAAAAACCTAGATAAAAATAGCAGAAGATTCTAAAATATTAAAAGATTCTAAAATATTCTAATACCCGGAAGGTTAATCTAAGCCACCATTGCATTCATCGATCTTTGAAATTCTAAAAGATGTGTGGTGGTCTTCCATTGAGATGCTTAGATTGTTTAATGCAAATCTACAAATATTGTATCTTTTTGGCAATGAAATTGTAAGATAGGCTCCCTTTCATGCTTCCAACTTATGTTAGCTTTTGGGGTTTGCTGGGATCGAAAAGCTGAAATGATATTGAAGAAATCACAGACAGACAAATGCACTATTTTAACAGAAGAAGCAGATACAAGTTGATTTCATTCTTCTAGTTCAATCTCTAATTTTTAATTTAATGTAACATGCTCAGCATTCTACATCTGTCTTGATATATACTTTCAAGGTTTATAGATTTTAGAGTCCTAATGTCTGTCCTAGATAATCCTATGATATTATTTATTTGTCTCTTCCGAATATCTGTTTCATTTGCAGTAAGTATGCTATATCAATGTTGCTTTCAGGTGCACCTTGCCAAAAATGAAATTCTTGAAATTTGAAGTGGCCCCTGTACTTGATCTTCAAGTGACCACTACATGTGAAGAGTGCATAGTGGAATTGCTTTCTTGTAGGGTATGTTTTTATTTCTGACAAGTTAATGATTCATCACTAGTGCCAAACCTTGAGGGAAGAGGTTCTGCACATGTCAAGAGCTTGAAGATGTGTTGAAGAATAACATGTATTTCACATTTCTTTTCTGTTGTTTCCAGCTCATTTATTTACAAGACTTCTAACTTGGAAAACCTTCAAAATTTATCTATAATGCTCTTAACACTGGAAACCGCAACTGTTTCTTGGGTATTTGTATAGTTTATCTTGTTTAGAAATCACCTTCTATATAACAACAAGAGGAGGTTTTCTTTCTTATCTCTTGTTATTCTTATTTAGAACAATTCATCTAAATGTAGATTTGCCTTTTTTAATTGTTTTAGCATAATGTGAAATGGGTTTTATTAATTTTGTATGTTAGTTTACTATGCTTGGAACTAGAAGTTTCAGAATTTTTTTAGAATTAATTTCTCAATTAAAATTAATGCATTTCATAGATAGACAAGGGAGGGATTATTAAAATGAAATGGAATCCCACTATAGGGATATGCCATGTGTAAATGAACAGCTAGTTATTGAGATAAGATTGCAATGATGATAACAACAAAACATGGGGGCTCATAAAACATGACAATTAACATCTAGGTCATATTATTGGAGCATAAGAGATCATTAACTTGGATTTCTGTCCTACAACTTGCTTGTAGATTAGCAAGTTTTAGGTCACTGGAATGTTTCATAAACCTGAGAAGAACTATTATTGTGGAATGCAATTCCACCAAAGGGATGTGCCTGATTTAGAGCATTTTAATTGTAACAACTGCATGGCATGTGTACTCAGAAAGCATGATGACTACCTTCAAGCAAGTTTATGGAGAAGACATTGCTAACACTACCACTTGAGGACATGCATGTGAGAGCTTAGTTCTGTAGTAATGAAGCTCTTGTAACTTGTTGAGAAGATTCCTCTTGAGCCTTACCTAAGGCTGCTATAAATGTGAAATAGTATAAATCTTGAAGCTGTTTTCAGGGTGGGCATATCTTTTCGTGGGTGTAATGCTTCAAATCTTTCTCAACTCATGATTGTTGTCAATGTGAGATTATTACACATATTCAACACATACAAGGGAAGGAGCTAATATTCTGTAAGAAAGCTCCATCGTGAGTCATGTATAGATCAACAACCCACAATTACGAAAGCATTGTAATTGTAACAACCACAAGGCTAGTAGGTTCACTTCTAAGAAATGTTAGTACTAGATGTTAGCAACGCCTGATTGAGCAAGCATTGTAATTGTAACAACCAAAAGGCTAGTGCAACCACTTCTAAGAAATGTTAGTACAAGATGTCACTAACAACCCAGAGCTTGTTAAATGTGTAACAAAGCTTGACACTAAGTCATATATAGATTAACAATCCACGATTAAGAAATCATTGCAATTGTAACCATCACAAGGATAATACATCCACTTCTAAGAAATGTTAGTAACAACCCACAATTGTGTGATGCCCCCTTTCTAGAAGAGAATTTAATAAATAAATAATAATATTAAATAAATTTTTTTTTTAATAAAATATAATTACAATTTTGTGAAGTCTCTAAAAGAGACAAAATTGTAGAAAGACAACAATGATCATTCTGCAAAAGAATAAACAAAGTTAATAAATCAAAACTACATTGCTAAGTGACTAAATTGAATAAATAAAGTTAATAAATCGAAAGTTAATAGATTTTCTTGCAGATGACATCAATAATGAAAGCTTACCATTCAACATAATAACATAGATAGAGATTACTATGCAGCAATTGAATGAGTGTTTAGAAAAAAACAATGCTTATGTGCTTAACAGTGATTCATTAGAATATGCAATAATTAAACTTGAAAAGTTAGCACTGATGTTTATTGAACGAGAAAACATTTAATTACAACTATCACATATTGTAAAGGTGGCGCATAGAAACAGTAATTATTAAGCAAGGAATGGGAACATGTATTCTGGTAAAACCTAGCATTTGTATACAGCAAACATGTCGAAGAGCATTGATATGAAGCGATTAAGTGCATGGGTTGACCTTACTATTGGGGCCAAAATCAAAGCACAACAAATGAAGTTTAAATCACCAAAGTTCATCACAGCAACTCATATATTTCACAAGATAGCAGATACAAGACTCGAAAAGCAGAGATAATATTTGACAAGTCAGCAAACTGATGGTGGTCGATTCTCAAGGTAGCGTATGGTTAAAGGAAGAGATCATTGTGTTTAATTTAAGCAATATGATTAGTAATGGCGTGGTTATTGGAGACAAACAGCGATAATATGTTTGAAGAGAGAGCATACAAGTAGCAAGCCCAATTACTATGAACAACAGGCACTGATTACAAGGAAAAACTAATTAGTTCAAGAGTTAGCAAAACCATGAGATACGATTTATCTAGATGGCAATTTGTCTATAATAAAATCACTTAAACAAAAGGCGATTAAGTGAAGAATATTAAGACATCGGTTTATTTAGATAAACAAACAATAAAAAGGTGCAATTAATGATAAAGGGATGCAATTTGCTTAAAACTTAAAAGAAAAAGGAGTGATTAGTTACCTAGAAGGAAAATGTGTGATTTATTAAGTGATAAGAGATTTATGCAGGAGGTGCGATTTGCAAAGAGTTTGATTATGCTTAATGGAATGTAAGAACCCTCAATGGGTCTATCTCTGTTTCACTGTCTTTGAGAATGTTGGCTAAATATTTTGCAAGTCACTAAGACTACAACTTGCAAAATGTGTATTTTAGGCATTAGTATGTGAGATTACTCTCTCCTCTCAGAAATAGGGGAGGCTCCCTTCTTACCGCAGGTGGCTTCAAGTAGAACTAAACTGTAACACATACAGTTCACCTTGCAACAGTAATACCGGTGACTTGATGATTGACTTAAGAATAATCAAACGAGGCAGCAATTGATTTATCTAAAGATAAAGTGATACAATGAGCTCAAAGTCTCCTGTCCTCACCTCAAATAAGTATTCTATTAATCTATTGTCCAATACTGAAGCCCAAAGTCTTCAGTCCTTGGAGTATATCAGCCACTAGTTTCTATAGTAACCCCGATTTTCTGAAGCACAAAGTCTTTAGAAAACTTGGATTAAAGATGCTCCGATGATATAAACAAAGAAACTATTCAATTTGAACAAGGATCAACAAATGCAACATAAGAATACATTCATTAATTTTCAAGACAATAACACAAAGTCTGTCAATCTCTATTCCTTTATTCAAATGCTTAACTCTCTTACAATGAAACACAAAGTTTTCAAGACTCAAGAGTTTTGCCTATAGTTTATTTGCACAAACAAAAGATCCTAGATTACAATGAGCTCCCTCCTTTATAAAGGAAAAGAGGAGAGAGGAAAATGGAGAAGAAAGGGGAAACCCTCAATCACTTTGACTTATTCAATCCTTATCCCTAACTAACTAACTTTGACTTAGTCAAAGCTTATCTATAACTAACTAACTTTGACTTATTCGATGCTGCAGGACCTAATGTCCTTGCAGCATGATTACATGAGACTACTTTACATATTTTTGTGTAATCTGTCAAAGATTCTACACTTTTGCATAATGAAAGCATCTAAGTGTCTGACAAGACACGACATCTA
>MU225509.1:1208312-1221772 GCA_018584345.1 Thuja plicata | reverse complement strand
GATGACCGATTCCGTTGAAAAATACTCCTGCCGGAACATCGACACGCTTAGAGAAAAACGCATATCAACCTGACTAGGAAATGCGTAGGGTTGCCCAATTTTGGGGAATGCAAAATTAGGGACAACAGAGAAATATGGTTTTTGCAAGTTTTATGGTTCTTTTGTGTTTTTTTCAGATTTTATGCTTTTTTTTGGAATTTTTGACAATATTGAAATTCAAATAACAATGCTTGGAAATGAACAAATTACAATGCAACTATTTCCTTAATAACCTTATTTCATTATCCTTCCACGAAATACTTATATTAACAAATACAATGCACATGAATTTTATTTGAAAACTAATGAAGACAATCCTGACTGTTTTGACTTCCTAATTGATAACGCTGCCCCTGGAATCTTTCACAGATTGACCCTGAAGCTTGGAATTTATAAGGCACTCTTGTTCCAAAAACGTGCCCATTAACTGTCTAGTGCTGCCCAGAATTCAGAATGCAGCCCCTATAATGATTGGCCGCTGCCTGCAGATGAAAAGTGGCTGCCTAAACCCTCAAACGCTGACCTCTAAGGAAGCGATCTGCACAAAAATGACCCCTCTGCCCTTGTACGATGATTCTATTATCAAATTGAGCTGCCACCTACAATGTATGCTGGGTTTATAATCTGCTTCCCAAGTCTGATCGAAACTATCAACAAAACTTATAAAAACCTTGCAAGTTATTTTCATTCATGACCCCTGAATAGAGCCATCGCAGATTGGCACAAATCGTTGGATGTTTCACCAATTCTAAGTGCTTTGGCAATGTAGAATTTGCAATTCCACAAGCATGCAAATACCGAAACCCTTCTCCAAACCTCTCACCAAATTCTCAAATTCTCAAATGCATAATCAGATGGTTCGAACTTGCATTTGAATGCATTTATAGCAAATCGACCAGAAGCTTCAAAAACACACTTCACATAACTTGAATCTTTACTTAGTCATTTGAAAATATTTGCTTTTTGTTGCAATGTATGAAATATAATAACTTATCATATTTTCCCTCCAAGACTTGGGCGTCCAAACCAACTTAATTAAATAATCATTAAATGCTCTTATCAATACTTTATAATATAAACTTTAAATTAATCATTAATTAAGTGAAACTAAACCTGATGAAGATTTCACACACAATTTTGCAGATTGGATTTGTAAAGTAGATCATACTATTTTTCGGGTGTATGGATGCAGGCAAGCTCCTCACAAACTCCCTATTTTCGTATCAGAGAGAATAGCATTCATGGAGTTCATGTGGCAGATTTTATGGTTTGAAAAGGAATTAAATGCCCCAAGAAAGAAAAGAACATTTTTGCCTAACGTGACTAGATTTGCAGGGTTCTCTATAGGCTCTGTTACTCTAGAGAAATTGTAGGAATGTTTACTATCTTATCGTATGGACAATGTGAAATCAAGGAATTACGACCCTGAAAATCATATCAGGTCCGTGATCAAGGATTATAGGCATTCTATTGATTTGCTAGAAGATATTGCAAGAAATTGCCAAGATGTCCCAGAGATTCATTAGAGATGGAACAAGGTGAAAGTCCTAGTTGAATTGGAAAAGGAAAGGGTTATGAGGGGTTGCCTAAGTTCCATAATGAGGTCTTGAGGATGGAATTATGCATTCGAAATCTTGATAAATTGCAATGGAAGAGTATTGATACATCATAAGTGAAGGTTAAGCCTCCTCCCAAAAAGCCTAAAAAATTAATTATTGTAGATACAGATCCTGACTCTTCTCCACCAAAGAAGTCCAAGGTTGACAAGCCACCCTCTTCTATCCCATGTGAGCCATTAGAAGGAAGAGGTGATACTGACGAGATTGCAACCACCTTGAGGGATATGAAGCAAGCTGAGGAAGCTGGACCTTCTTCCCCACCCTCAATGTATCAAGAAGTACATAGCTGTAAAGCACAGATGCAGGAGGATGAAAACCCTATGATTGTTGGAGATGAAAGGGAGGCAATCTCTACCAGGTTCATTGAGAGAGATGGCTTCATCCATTCCCAGGAGTTCAAGGACTTTTGGATTTAAATGAAAATGAAGGAATTCAAAGAACAAAAGCAAACTCGACTAATGGGAGTAGAGGAGTCTAAACATGAGGAAATTGTGAATCAACTCCTTAGGGTGTTGAATTTGGATAATGTGGATTACACATGAGGAAGGTAGGATTAAAGAGAAATTGTCATCATTCAACACCATCAAACATTGGATATTTCCTGAATTTATAGATAAGGAGGGACGTGTTAAAAGCTTGGAGGAATGAAAAATTGAATACCAGAACATGGTCCCTCGATAGATTCATTGTCATGGATGTCAGATTCTCCAAATTCATAAATGAAGCTCGTGCTATTTCCGGGAAAAGATGGAAGGAGTATCTCCTCATCCTACCTGATATCCTGCATTTTCAATGGCCGTCACTTGCACAAATTTCAGATTGGGTCAAAGAATTCTTGGGACCAGTTGCAAGATCCTAAAGTGAATGAAAGTGTTCAATTGGCCTTTCCACGTGCAGCATGAGTTGTTTCTTTTTTGTCTGTTTTGTCTTGATTGTAAGTTTTTGGTTTTCTTTTGGTCGATTAGGATTAGTATTAGTTTTGAAGCGTCATGGGAATGTAAACGGTTGGAAGCTTGTCGCTTCCCCTGATTTTGGAGGGGAAACCACAACCGTCGTAGATATAAATTAGTTTCGACTGAAAGCAAACACAAAAAATTGTACTTACTTTGTTTTGATATCAATAAAATACAACCTTTTTTCTTGTCCAGTTGGATGCAAGTTTGTGTTTTAGGTTGTTGCCGAATCTTGTCCCTCTATTATAATCAATATCAGGATTAATTATCACCTTCAAAACTTGTGCACACAGGTAGATTACTTGGATATAAATTTGAAGAAATAAGCAGTAATTGCGAAGTGTTGTCCTATTGCTACTTATTTGGTTGGTTCCCTTGAAAGGATTAAATTCAATCAGATAGATTGATGTTCGAAGTTCAGCTTGTTTTGTATTGATAGGATTGGTTGATTGATGATACATTTGTAAGGAATACAAATTGTTGTCTTTCAGAGGACTACATGGTGATTTGGTGAGACTCTGACTCTTTGCCCAATTGGATATGGGACTGGCCTTTATATATCTAAAGAGAGAAGATATTTAGAATTAATCATTTCCAGTTTGTAGGAAGTAGTTATAAAGTAGATAGTATAAATTGTTTGTGTAGAGAGCATTTATAAAATAAGGGATCATCTCATCTTTGTTCTTGTATTTCAAGTTCATGTCATCTTGAAATTCAGAATCAAGAGAGAACTTGTATTTTCATCTGCTATAAAAAGCATCAACTTGGGAGAAAGTTGGTGAAGAGGTTTACCCGCCTAGGTGCTGCAGAGCCTGAAGTGCAAAGGGTTCCAATCAAGCTGGATTGACCCTGTCAGTTGGCCAAATCTATCAGAGAGTTTAAGAATAAATCTTGGCATACTTTCAGAACTTTCCAATCTGTTGATTTGGGAACTAACATGATCTTTTAACGAGATATACAAAGTCTAAAGCTCCTTCTTACAGAACAGTAGCACATACTTACCACACTAATGGAAGTAAAATATTAATAATCCAACTTCTTTACCACCTTCTCAACCAAATCTTCCTCAAGCACCTAAACCTCCAATTAAGCAACCAAGTGACTGCGGTTTTATCAAGCAACTTTGTGTTACTCGCGCGAAGATCTCACTATGGGATTTGCTTCAAATTGCTCCAGTTTACCAGGGTATGCTTTAGGAGGCTCTTCAAAAGGTCCTTCTACCTTCTTCAATTAGGCCTGCAGACGTGAATGCATTGATAGATCATATTCGAGTAGATTCCACGAGTATCACATTCTATCCACATGAACTCCCACCTCTAGAAACAACGTAGCAGAGTCACTAATGATCATTTTTTATGTTAATGATATACACATTAGGCAGACTCTCATCGACATTGGTTTGCCTCTTAATGTTTGTAGTCTAGACCCGTTACCCAAAATCAAGGTGCATCTGAATTCTCTTGCTGCATCTTCTTTGTTTATTCGTGGGCTTTATAACTTTGGTAAAACCGATTTGGGCACTATTATCTAGCCTCTAAAGTTTGGACTGGTTATTTCAAACCTGGTGTATGTTATGCCAGGACCTTTACATACAACCTTCTCTTAGGTAGACCTTGGATTCATGCTTTGGGAGTTGTTAGTTATACTCTTCATGGTTCTGTTAAGGTTGTTGCTAACAATCAGGTAGTTATAATCAAAGTTGACCCTAATGCCATGCATTTGTGCCAAATGACAGCAATCAGTTACGCTTCAGTTACACCCACGTTTCAAAACCATATTCCATTGTTATTTTCTCATATACTGATAATTGTTCCTGTGATGTCTCTTGAAAAGGAGGTCCATGAGAGAGCTATCCCTAAAGAAGATACTCCTAAGGAACAAGATCCTCCTAAAATAGAGAATCCTAAGTGAACCCCTTCTTCTCCATCTCCTTCACAATCTAATGCATGTCTTGGTCATGATTGGGGTTCCTTAGACTTTATAGAATCCTTCATTGGAGAACATAAATTTGACCCTATCCACCTTTGCATACCAAAAATATCATTTGCACTTGCTATCAAGGATGATTATTCTTTTGAATCACGAGATCATGTCAACACTATTGATTATACCATTCATGGTGATTCTCCCCCAATTGAGGAATTGCAATCACATTATGGTCCAGGATTCAATATGCTTTCTAAATATGGATACAAAGGAAATAGCATTGGGTGCACGGAACAAGGCATGAAGATCCTTTTGGAATCAAAATCATGTTCTTTTGTGATAGGTTTAGGTTACAAAGCTCCTCCTTTGTCTTAATCCCATCCTTCATCATCTGGTGTCTCTATGTCTTCTTCTTGGGAGAAGTCAATTTTCTCCACAAGAGAAAGGATTGCTTCCCACTCCTCATTCTTTATCTACACAAGAGCATATTTTGTTGCGGATTCTCAAAGCCCGCTTGATTACTCTTCGTTCTACACAAGAAGTTTCATAAGCATGCTAAAACAAAACTTTCTTTCTGTGCATATCATCAAGTGTTGTGTTACTCCACTAGTGAATGTAAGGTCTTGTTGGATTAAATAAAACAACTTCGTGAATCATGTGTCATCAATCTTTCATCTATTGATACACCTACTTCTTCTTCGCATGGCCAATGATATCGAGGTTTATCTCTACCCTATTCTTTCCTGTGTTTTAAGAATTCTATCATGGGGTTCTTACACTTGTCTGGCTCTATTGTGTCGCTCCTCACTATGTGGTACTCGTAGCTTTTTTCCCATTTCCATCATCGTAGTACAATGTTGAGTCTTTGGGTTAGAACTCACCTTGACTCAGGGAGTCTGGCGAGTAATTAGGTGCCAAGTCTCATAGACTTGCCAAGAGCTGCTTACCTCGGGGCTCACCAAATCTAGGCAAATCTTGTAAGTTTGATAAAATATATGATTTAAGATTTTCTTAAACCTAAAGCATACACAACCAAGCTAAGTTTAGCTTTTGATTGAGGATGGAGTAGAATCATAGAAAGGCTATTCTATACTATCAATATAGTGCTTACCATATCTTCATCAATGTAGCTAGAATGAAGTCAAAATGATTCTTGAAATGCCTCAATTTTTTAAGATAGCTTGTTAAAACATCAACCTCAAGCATCTAATTTTTTAGTCTTCGTAAGATTGCATCCATGGGGAAATTCCCACCTTTTTAAGGGACATGGATGTCTCAGAAGTGGTAGGATGAAGTCAAAACATCCTTCCATTGTCACATAAAGTGCCATCTCAAAGGAGGGTCATCTCTTGGACAGCCCTATAGAGTGGGAGACGTCCCTTAGAATGTCTACCTCTAGGAATTTCTAGGGATGCCTTGTCATCCTTAGTTGGGGAATGTGTAGGCGGGTGTGTACGCATTTATTAAATTTTCTAAGTAATGTAGAGTATCTCCATATGCCCTCATTAAAATATCATGGGTTTAACAAAACTAGAAAAAGACAAAATGCTTACCCTAGCCTAAAAGGAGAGCCCTCCAAGACCTCTACACTAGAACATTAATGAATATGCTAGTCCATGCTCTATTGAAATCACAAAAAAGATAAAGAGAGGAAGGGGAAGAAGAAATCTCTTGTAGACTATCAAAAATATCATTAAATATAAACAAAATTGTTCCACAACATTTTGGGGATAGGGATTGGGATGGTAGAGCATGCATCTAGCCTAAAAGGAGAGCTCTTAATGACCTCTACTCTATGAAACTTATGAATACACTATCCCATGGTATATTGTAGTCACGAAAAACAAAGAGAGGAAGAGAAAGAGAAAATCTCTTGTAGACTATAAAAAAAGTCATTAAAGCATAAAAACATTGTTCCACAATGTTTCAGGGATGACGATGTGGATGGTAGGGGATGCTTTTAGGGGATAGTAGTCTAGGGGGGCATTTTTTTTGGATGGTAAGGGCACAATAGTATAGTATATACAAGTTGGAGAGCTTGGACTCGAGGTAGACTCAACAACTCAATATTTTGATTTGAAATTAAGAATTTGCAAAACCTTAGCAAATCTAGACCAAAATATATTAATTACAAAAATATAAGTAGAAACTTGTGCATATATCTAGAACACAAGTTTATTTTGTATCGTCACTTATTCATAATTCAAAGATTACATGTCATATGACCCTCAAACCAATCAATTATGCCTTCATTCTAAAACTCAAAGGGTTTCTATAGGACTTAGAGTTTTTTTAATAGGATCCATTTGAAACTTGGTGAATAAGTTGTGTCAACTTAGTGTCATTTCATTTTGGAATCATGAGTTTGTAATGTCCCCATTTTCTTGAGCATCAGAGTTTGAGGGATTAGCCTATTATTGTGACCCTCGAAGGCTAATTATTTTGGATAGAGGGTCTTCTGAGGCAGAGGTTTGGTTAATGGAGGTTCTTATCTTCTCTAGAATTTCACATGGCTCAGATTGGACTTCGTTTGGGCCCAGTTTCATATACTTACTATCTATAGTGTAAAGAGCTTGCCTGGTTCTTTCCCAATTTTGACTCCGAAGAACTCTAAAATCCTCGAAATTGATTCTCTTTCAATTTTCAACAAAATATATATATGATTTTTTGTATTCTCTCCAAGATCGTTGAAATGCATTACAATACATAATTAATTCAAACACTTATCTTACTTTACAATACCATTCAAAAGTGTGAAATTCACTTCAATTTTATTATCTTTCACATGAAACATAAAAATGTAACTATCTCAGAAGGTAAATTAATCATAAAAAGGAACCTGTAATTTAACTCCATTTATTAATTCTAGCCGCAACTCTTATAAATGAATGACGACTGATGCCTCCAGCAAACTAACCACAACATATAATTGGCAAAGATGGCGGATGACAACTCTTTCCCACGCTAAAGTCTGAACGTCACCACTTCCCAATCAATCACAAAACATGACCACCGGCTTCTCTGTGCTAGCTGCGTGACCACAATTCATCAACATGTAATCTGATTCAAAGTGCATGAGACAATCAAGAAATTTACCATCTCTTGCTGTAGAATCCAATCAAACCCTTAACTCCAATCCTTCACAAAATCGAACCCAAAACAGGAATGAATGAATAGCATAATCAATAATGCATTCGATTTCTTCTCCATGTCTTTTATAATCTCTCCACAAGAAATCGAACGCTAGCTTCTTAATCACACATTTTACTTACATAAAGACTATGCTTTATGTGCACATTTGAAATATAATAAACTATTATATTTATTTCCACTTTAATGATGAAAAGAGACCCTTTTATTAAAATAACCATATTCTGACACATAAGGTTCCTGTTTTATGAGCTCAGGATTTAAAACTTGTCAACCTGGTTCCAACGAGTTATAACACTAAGATGCCCAAAGTACAATCCCAATAAAAATAGCAACCTTAGCCGATTTAATTAAATAATAATCATAATTCACCTGTCTTGCAAAAACAACTGAGGAAGCATTAGAATCAAAATCTGATAGCACGGGAGTGATCCTGATGATGAAATATGATGAATGGACTTGACGGGGTGGCTTACTAAAAATAGACGCTCCCTCCAAGAATCTTGGAGCCCAAACCAGAAGCCAGAAATAAAATCTGAGAGCATCATATAACTCCTCTAAATCATCGGAGCCCCTTGGAACCAATTGTTGACTTACTATAAATAGTAAGTTCCTCAAAACGGGGCCACAACCCACAACAGGGTCCTCTAATCACCAATATTAGCCTACAAAGACCCAATGATAGGCTAAATCCACTAACTCCAATGCTCGCTCAAAATGGGGACATTACATATAGTAAGTCTGAGGTTGATCAAGGACCCTTTCTATTTTTGGAAAGTGCATTTGGTCACGTGGGGAAATATTAGGTGTGACTCCTGTTTCAGACAATATATTTAAATGATAAGTATTTTGGGAGTTATCATTATTTTAGTGGACAAATTATTATTTAATTATTAAATGACTTATTATAAAGTTATAATTTAACTTTATAATTTCACTTAAGTTGAGGGTTGAGTCATCATTGGAAGGGGCCATTTATCCAGTTAATTCATTGAAGCCTAAGCCAAAGTAATAATTTAAGTATTGGAGTAAATGAATTATTAAAAGGAAAAGTATATTTATTTATCTCACATTGGCTGGAAAAGTGTGTGAGTTCTCTCACAAAAGTTATAAAAGACTGGTTGTTTTTCATCCTTCTATTGTGCATTTGCTTTTGTTGATTTGGGTGAAGTGAAGAAACAAGGGTTTGAAGAATTTCAGCATGGTGGCATTGTGAATTCTACATAGGCTTCAACACTCTCAATTGGTGAAACATCCAACTAATTGTGTAAATCCAGCAATGGCTTTATACAGAAGCCATGCTTGAGCTTAATTGGTGAAGTTTTGAAGATTTTGAATGAGGGTTTGAGCATGTGTTTGAAGGTTTATCAGCTGCAGATCCTAAATATATTATTGTTGCAATTATAAATGAGATTACAAGCATTTGTTGTTGAAGAATTCATCTGCTGCTGTTATTCATTCTTTCAGAGGGTTTCCAGGCATGTATTACTTGTGAGTTCATTAATTGTAACTCCTAGATTTTCTGGGTATTGTTGTTTTAGATAATAGGGGTTATTTAATGAATTGGGCTGTCATTATTTTGTGAAAATCTGAGTATTCAAGTTGGTATAAAAATCTGGAATTTTCAGCTATGTATTTTCAATTCAATTTCAGATTTGAGTTGGAAAATTATTATTGCAATATCTTCTATTTTGCTGCATTATATTGTTGTATCAAACATTGCAAATATATCAAAAAAACATCAATTGCAACATACCAAAACATAACAAATCAAACAAGAACTCAAATCAACAAGCTCAGACATTGTTTGCTAAGTGTTTGATGAAATGTCAAGGCACTATTAAATCAGAAAATACAGTGGTAAAGTTAGAACCAACAGGGGTTCTTACAGTGGTATCAGAGCTTGCCTGCAAAGTGTTTGACAAATTGTCAAACATCCAAAATTGAAACAATTTAGCGTTTGTCAGAGTTGGAACCGGTCGGGGTTCTTACAGAGTTGCACCAATTCTGTGTGATTCCATATGAGTTTTCTAACATATATATTTTTAAAAAAATCATAAATATATGTATTTATATTTTGAATCTTTTATTAATATAAGAATATTCAAATTTTTACCAGATTAACTATACACAACATAAAAATATAAGTTCAGACATTCATTAGTGATAGTAGTATAGCTGCAACAAAAATTTAAAATTAAAATTAAAATAGTGATAGCTAATTGAATAGTGATATGGGTATGGAAGCACTAAAACAAAGCCCCTTTTTTGGGATTATTAATCTTAGTCTTTTAAGCTAGTCAACCTACATAATAAGTAATATGCCGTGACTTTTTCTTAAACATAACCATGAACCCTATGAGCTAGGCCCTAAGTAAATTGCCATGGCCTCAAAGCTGAGATAATCTTTTGGAAGTGCAAATTGCAAATATTTTAGAAATTAAAAAGAAGGAAAGGCTCAAGAAATATAGAACATAAATCATATCTCAAGATGACAAGATATATGCCCAACATTAAAATCTGGTGGCAATGACAAAGACAAACAAAAATCAAGGCCTAAAGAAACATGAAATATAGATAGCGGACAATAATGACCATGTACACTCCCCAAAATAAATAGTTCATGGTTTTTACCCACCCATTTCATAGCAATAAAACTGTAATGCCATATATATCTTTTAATTGTTCACAATTTAGCAACAAAATGTTTGAAGAATCAATGCAAGCGTTTGACGTTTTCATCACATTAAACAGAAGCAACGATGGCAAATTTTCTGCTCGTTTTTGTTGATAACTGCCATAGGAATCACATGCCCATGGTAGAATCTTTTTATACATCAGAGATGCCTAGATGGCCCTAATATGGCCGATAGACATCGTAGATGTCCTCGACCATCTTGGAGATGGCCAAACATCCCTGCGACATTTCTAGCTCCTTTTTACACATATTGGGGATGTATCTTATCATCTCCCCATTCCCAAAAAATGTAGTCGGGGATGGAGACACAAGATTTAGAGTCTGATATGTGCCCTTGCATAACCTTGGTAAAAGTTGAAAAAGCCAAAAAAAGGCGAATAATGCCCCTCAATCCCCCAAGTGCACTACTTCAAACCTTGATGGAGGGGGCTGCCCTTGGAACTCTGTTCTTGTTTTGAAAAGAAAAAGATTAAAATTGGTTTGAGTTTGTGTTAGATAAAATTTTGAATAATTGACTTCGATATACTTTTGGTTTGTTTAGTCAATCTTAATTTTGTGTAATATTACCATTTTTATAGTCAAATGATGTAGAAAATAAATGCAATGATCTTTGGAAAGATGCTTTGATTTCACACATTTACATTGGCAACACAACTTGATGTTGACCTCTTTGTCAAGCTCTATTCTTTAGTGAATCCCTTAGAAACATGTTGATGCTCTTTAAGTAGTATTACAAGACTCATTGGAAACTCACTAGATTCGATAAGTCTTGAGTTGAGGTCCTGAAAATGAAGCCCAAAGTATCAAGAATCAAATAATTGGTCAGTTTGGTTAGACTTGTCACTCAAGTACCAAATTGAAAATGTGGCTATGACAATCAAATAAAAACTAGAGGAAAGAAAAAAAACCTAAAACGCTTAAAAGACCTTTTTAAAATGATATTTGTTAGCCGTAGAGTTTACTTTATGCTGTGTAGGTGTTAGTTATATTCTTTGTGTTCAGACGGTACTTAGTACTACCGGCGGTTGGGAACGGGTGACGACGTTTGGTCACACCCCTTCGGGTTTATATAAGCAATGTACTTTCTATTCGAGATAAGCTGATAGTGACTATTGTAAATGTACTCAAGTTACGAATGATTAATAAAGACTTTGGTATTCTCTGATCTATCTTATGTATTTGTATTTCCGTATAACGTCTATGCATTAGTAAACTAGGTTACCCCAGCGGGTAAACATTTGGCGCCGCTGGCTAGACGTACTTGGCAAGGCAAAAAATAAATTGATGTGTTGATTATTGCCCTGTGGAGAAGTGAGCAAAGAATTCATGCCCAATCAATTGAATAAAAATAGAAAGATGGAACTCGAGGAACAAGCCGCTAGAAAAGCCGTACTCGCACAACAACAAGCCGAGCGAAGGGAGAGATATAGAAGACGCGCCGAAGGACTACCGAAGGGAGTAAGTGAAGGCGAGGGTCAAGAGGTATCTGACCGGGAGGCTGGGAGAGGTGACAAGGACCGCCTAGAGGAAACAACGAGCTTGTTCAGGTCCTTAACCTTAACCCCACGGACGGAAGCAAGAGAAGTCCGAAGGAAGGAAGAAGAGGAAGCTGCACAGAGGAAGGCTCAAGATATCGTTGCCGCCGAAAGTATCGAAGTGCCAGAGGGGCATGGGGATCATAGTAGCCCACCAGGCCTGGACAGTTCCAGTACTTCGGGGACATCAAGTGGTACGGTACCAAACATTACTGGGGTACCGATGCAAACAGTAGCATCCCAGTGTGTAACACAACCGGTGCTGCAAACACAGTCGACGCCTAGAAAAGTAAACATGGCGACCAACAAGGAGAAGTTGCCAAAATTCCATGGAGATGGAAAGGAAGATCCAGTATGACATTGTCGTACGTGTGAGACAATTTGGTCTGCGAATGGACTCGCCGACCAGGTAGAATGGGTGAAACAGTTTCTCGCCACACTCAGAGGGGTAGCCATCGACTGGTACTCCGATGTGGACAAAACAAAGGTGACGACTTGGGACAAACTCAAGAAAGAATTCCAGGAGTTTCGACTCTTGAGGGATGACAATGAAATTGTTTTAGAGATATACGGTACCAAACAAGGCAAGAAGGAGACTGTGCGGGCCTACAGTCGCCGACTGAAGGAGTTAGTCGGAATAATGGAGAGTCAGCCAGCGGATGGTCTGAAGAAAAGATGGTTCGTGGAGGGCCTGGAATCGAACCTACGGAGGAAAATGAAGATAGTGGCCCCCACCTCATACGAAGATGCCTATAACCGGGCGATGGACTTGGAGAGCGAACAAAAGACCTCCAAGAAGAAAAGAAGCAAGTCTTCTTCCGACAAAGATGACTCTGCGGACGATGACAGTAGCAGTGATGGCGAGTCGAAGAAAAAAGTCATGGCACTCCAAAAGGACATGGAGAGAATGATGAAGGAGTTCAAGACCATGAAAGGGGGTACCAGCAAGGGGGAAGATGACATGTGGTGTACGGACTGCAAGGAGAGCAGCCATACGAAGGGGTCGTGCCCCAAAAATGCATTTTGTGACATTCGCTAGATCATGGGCCATTCCACCAAGGAATGCCCATACAACATGAAAGTAATGAATCAACAGGTGTTATTTACCTAGGAGAGACCGTCTACATCGGACGGGTACGGAGGCAACCAACGCGGTGGCGGAAGGGGCAATAACAATAACACCAACACAAGGATTCAAATACAATATGAATCCAAGGGTCGGCCGATGATCCAGTGCTGAGCTTGCAATCAGTGGGGCCACTTTGCAAGGGATTGTGACAAGGGTGACACCCCGCAGAAGCTATGCCGCTGGTGTGGTCCCGGCGACCACGACGATGCACACTGTTCGAAGGGAGTGAACTTCATAGACATTGATAATATTGTGCTCGTACTTACAAGGGGCCAAACGAAGAAGGCTGTAATGTCCCCTTTTTGACTGGCACCAGTTACTTATTTTATTTTAGCCTTTATTTTCCCCGAAGGCTAAAAAGGAAGAAATAAGGGGGAAAAGATATATTAAATTAATTACTTATAAGGTTAC
>MU225509.1:1146849-1191956 GCA_018584345.1 Thuja plicata | reverse complement strand
TCAAATGGGAATGTAACATTGGTTATTATTCCCCCCCACAATGTACAATTCCCACTCTTATATCGTTGAACAATTCTTATGTCTTCTTGTGAAATGACTTGATTGCTCCAAGAGAGGTGACACTCTAATTAGTGCTTTCTTTATAGAAAGAGACACCCTTCCTTGATTATGTTCTTCTTTGTTAATGCTTGACCACGATCATAACAAATTAATATCTCTTTAATGAAAGCCACTTTCAGGAATTTCACATAGACCCGTACATAGTCTATCATAATTTTTGAACCCCGCACTTTCTCTCCAATTGCTCCAGTGAGATTCTTCAAAATTTGGTTGTTGCCAACATATCTAAAATTCAAAAAAATCCAACGGTGGATTTGTGAGATATAGTCCATGTATTGAGACTGTATTTTATGAGGCAGCCACACATTCACCATCAACAAACTACTCCCTTACATTTGCAGTCTGGCTCTGATACCATGTTAAGTTTTAGGATTATTGGAAATGTAGTAGCACTGCCTAGATTGTATATGGTATGTGTTTTTCAAATGCAACAATCTTTCTTTCTTTTATATTGGGAAAGAGGCTAGGAGAGACATGTCCCTTCATGGGACATGTCTATTCAATATAATTTAATTAATCTTATAATGTTTCATCAATCAATTATTAATTTAGAATAATAGATTTAATGTTGAATATTATATCTCATATGATTAATAATAATATAATATATATTATTATTAATCAACTTATATTATATGTATTCTAAATGATCATACGACTGAAGCTACAAACATTAACAAAATGATTCTTCTAGTTGCTATTTTCTTGCATTTCAATCCTCCATTATGGACATTTGTCAAACATCTTTTAGTGACTCATGATATGCATTGATTTGGTGAGAAGAAATAATCGAATTCTTTGCCTATATAACTCCATTCTTGAGGTCTTTTCCTAAATCCAAAAATCTCTTGAATTTGATTTTAGATTTTTCTCAAGATTTTGGAAGAATTGTTTTCCTTGCATTTCTCAAGGAAGAGGTTTTCCTTGCAATTTCTAGGGCTTTCATTTCAACTTTTTGTATATTTTTTTGTTTGTTCATGTTAATGCAATCTCTCGTCCCATTTTCAGATTTGTATGTTTTTGTTTTTTGAATGTTGATTCTTCTATTTCCGTCTCAATTATTCTCCAAAGTTGCATATGCAAGAACTTCATCTTTCTTGTATATGCAGTCGGAATTAAAAACCCCGTTCTAAATAATGAATCACTCCAAAAGAGAGTTTTTCCCTTCATGCAAGACAAGCTAAAAAGCCCACTTTTCAAGTGTTTTGCACGCACTTTTCCCTTTTTGCCAAGGCTGTAAATGGACTTAAAAATCTCGTTTATACGCTATGAGCTTTCTGGTGGACTTGTAGTGGGACATAAAAACCCCACCTATGAGTGAATGAATTCCCTCTTTGTATAAATGTACATATTCATCTCATTTTCTTGATCCAAACTTGTTGTTCGCATACATGCAGTGCTCCCAGAAAAACCCGTTTTTGAGTTTTTCCCTCTTTTAAAGAGCCAAGTTTGCCTGAAATACTTTTCCCTTCGCTGCTCAAAAGCTTCCCCATCCTTTTTCCTATTTACATACCCTCCGATCCATGCGTTTTTTGCCGTCTATGGATCCATCACATGAGGATGTACTCACCTTTTGGAATTTTCATGTAACAGTGTCTCTTGCGCACGAGCTTGCTATGTCAAAAGAAGTTGTTCCTTCAAAGGGCAAAGAGAAGAAGATAATGAAGTATCAGTACGATAAGTATCAAAATTCCATTTCTCCTTCTCAGGTCACATCATATGTTGAAGATATTCGGGATACAGAGCTCGGTCACTTGAACATGGGAGACTTTCTTGAAAGGGTTGAATCTTCAACCAAATATGAGATGCTTCTGTCAAACAAAGTTATATCCATCTAGTTGCTACCTCTCATGTGGCTGCCCTGGAGCTGAAATTTATTGTAGCATGTGCCAAGAATTTTGATTACTCTTCCAGAACTATCAGGGATCAGGACGGAAACACAATCATTAGTCTAGATCTTGATACCATTGACAAGATTTTTAGAGTACTGCCTACTCCTGCGATCATGAATATAACAAAGGAGAAGGCTCTTGAAAGGTGGAATGAAGACAGTAAACCTTGTATCAAGTATATCAATGATAACTGGTTGATTAACAAGAGGCCCAATCTGTCAAGATGGCCGAAGGAGGTACACCGGTCAGAATTCAAGGAAGAAATAAATGATCTCATCAGATTGCTCAGTAGAATCGCAGGCCTCAAGGAATCCGATAATTTTGAGCTCGAGATGTACAAATTTATCTCCATAATAATCAGGTCCAAGCAGAAGATATTCTGGGGGGAGATGATCAGTGACATTCTGTGCTAGCAGCTATCTGAGGTGGTTACCACTTGCACGTTTTATATGAACTCCTATCTAGTGTACATTGCTGCTGCCCTTGGGTCTTTTCTGGTCTCTCAACCAAGGGAGATACCCGTGTGGGATTATTATGAACAACTAACTCTGAGACCCAGCTGAGCTCATTACCGCAGAGTGTAGGATGCATTCTTTGGGCATTACATATGTCTTTTTGACAAGGAGCTTCCTAAGAAGCGTGTATCTGATGAGGCCTCTAACAAGGTTTGTGAGTATGGTTGCCTCTTTCTGCAATTTCCTAACTTCACGTATCTCAAAGATGGCTACTTCTAGGGTGAACCCTATACCTTGCCATGTTACCTCATAGACAAGATCATTTTGATGGAGTTGGCGAGGCAACTAATGGCGGTACAGTCATATCAATCAACATTGCATAGGCCTAGAGTGGGGATTTCCTCACGTAATCCACTCAGGATTGGAGGATACTCTTTGGATACAGTGCCTAAGGCCAAAAACATGGAGTTCGAGCTTCAAGAGATCACTCTTAAGAGGTTCATGTCCAGGAGTTTCTTTGATTGGAGAGGCTTGAATGACAAGATGAGGAGGTGGTTTGTGCATGTGCACCATCTTGAGGACCTCTGGATTGACTTGTGTACAAAGGTTGATATCAGAAAGTTAGACTACTGTAGGTTAACTACAAAGAAAATAGTGGACTTCAACTTGGCAAAGATTCTTGGTGGAATTGAAGATGACGAAAATATCCTTGATCTGGACTATGAGAAACATCATGTGGAGGACTTGTCTATTCTGTCGCCTTCATGGTCAGTGAAGAAGAGCATGTCCATTTAGGACAAGTTTCAGCCCATCCTTGCTAACACGAACATCTAGTTGAAGAGGAGGGGTCTCTAGTGCATAAAGGTCAAGCCAAGCAAAGGCTTTGATCTTGCTGGTTCAATTGGCCGAAGGTCAGAAATCAGGGGCAAAGGAAAGGATGGAACTTATACATCTGAACAACTAGTTATCCCGAAGCTTACCATCAAAGGAGGAAAGGCTACAGTCAAGGCTCCTAAGATTAATATCATAGAACTTGAAAGGATACATGTTGAATCTAGCGAGGATGAGATGCAGGAAGAACTTGTTCCTGGGGTATCACGTTCCATGGACACATCAGTGATGACATCACTTCCGGATTCCGCACCAGTGTCAGATGAGTCTCCTAAGTCTCCCCTAGATACAGACGTGGATTCATTCTACACATCGCATGTTCTTCTTGTGGACCTTGCTATGGTTACACCCACCATGCCCATCTCCTCGGTAGCCCCTGCATATACATCAGAGGATCAATAAGACAGCTTAGAGAATGTGTTTGACGCATATTCTATATTTCCTTCCATGTCTAATGTATCTATGTCGGTGCTTGACATTACAACTGCACAATTTGAGCAGTTTATGGCTGAGGTTGCACGAAACAATCCAACACCATTAGCGATTCAAACAGAGGTCCCTGCTATAGTCACTACTATTGCACAGGTGGACATAATGACTACAACGGCTACTACACCAACATTTGGTTCTTCTTCCTTCTCTCTACCTCCGTGGTTGAGTTCTATCACTCAAAAGAGGAAGAAACAAGAAATTCCGCCTGAAGATTTTGATTTCAGGAAGGTCAACAAAGCCAAGACTCCAAAGAACAAAAAAGAAAAAACAGTTTCTAAGGTTATGATGGATGAGCATGAAATCAAGTTTGTTGAGGTTGTTGAACCACTTGTTGATAAGCCAACCGAAGAACTACAAGTTACTGACTACAAGTTCACTAGAGTTGAACTTGGCAAACAAACATGGTTGGGGTGTCAGCTAGATGCACAAGATGCAGTTACTTTTCTTACACAAAGGAATGACAGACTGTGGGAGAAGAACCAGTTGAAGAAAGAAAATGCACATCTTCTGGAAACAATTGAGAAGATAAACAACTCCTCACAATGAGTTGATCCCATCTCTTCCTCTCTCCCAGAAGAGCCTAATAGCTACACTAAGCAGCTTGAGCGGAAGGCCAAGGCTATTGATGACTGGTGTGGTCATTTGGAGTCATAGGGTGTGCAAGTGATTCGAGATGCATACAGGGTATTGAGGCATGCCAAGGAAACCGTCAAGAGTTTGAATGAACTCCTTACAACTTTCAATCAACAATTGAAGGTATTGGAGGAGGATTTGAATATCTACAAAACTATGTCAGACACTGACCTAGATGCACTACGTGAGTATGGAGTCATTTCCTCTTTGGATATGTACTATGAGTTCTTAGACTTGATGATCAACAAACAACAAGTCATTCAGGGATTAGTGACAAAATTGAAAGCATCCATTAGTTTGTGCAGTGAACAAGAGCGCATGATTAGTGATGGTTTTCAGGAATTGACATGCAGAGTGATTGCTGAAAATGGTGAACAGGTTGAGGAAGAAGTTGTTATGACAGAGTTCACGAGAGTTGTTCGCCTAGAGCTTGAGGCTGATAACTTTAGTTTCAGCACAATTGATAAATTGAAAAGCTACAAATTTTTGTTGAGCCATCTTCGGAAGAACATTGGGAAGTACAACAAGGTTATTTCTAGGTGTGCAAGTACAGTTTGTAAAACAATTGTCATCGCACAACATACAGGTGCACCTAATCCAACAGTTGTATACGAGTCTCAGTAGATTCAAATCTTTTGTGAATGCTCTTTGAAGATAACGCTTGAGTGTCACGAACACTCACCTTTTCATACGCTTTCATAGAATAAGTGTAGTTTTTGTGACATATTACATGTAGAGCATGAGCAAGTTGTAAATACAGGGGAACATTTACTTATATAGTAGACTCATGTAATCAGATTGCAAGTGTTTTAGGCCTTGTAACATTGAATAAGTCAAATAGGATCTATTGAATAAGTCAAAGATGGTTAAGGTTTTCCCTTTATCTCTCCACCTTTTCCTCTACTCTTCACCTAAATAAAGGAGTGAGCTCATTGTATGTTTTTATCTTTTGGTTTTTGGCAAGAGAGCTATGCTTGGATATCTTGTATCTTGAAGACTTTGAGTTTCATGGTGCAATTTTGTAGATTGAATAAAAGAAGCAAGATTTCCCAAACTTTGTGTTGCAAATCTTGAGATTGATTAATGTATTCTTATGTTGCACTAGTTAATCTTTCTTGGATTCAGTTCTAGCTTACCTTGTGTGAATCATTTGAGCGCTCAATTTGGTTTCTTGAAGACTTTGTGCTTCAAGCAAAATGATTTCTATAGTTAATTAATGTCTGTAATTACTTAAAGTTGAAGACTTTGAGCTTCCGTTTTTGGTGATTTTATTAAGTTTGAGGATATCCAGTAAGAGACTTTGCGCTTTACTGGTTGTTCTTGTTGAATCATAATTCGGAATAATCGTACGAGACTTTGGGTTCATGTTTTTATTCCACAAAAATATTAAAGAAGACTGTTGGCTTTGGAGTTGTTCTTACGTCAACCCCTGAGCCACTAGTATTCTCATAGCGATAGGACCCTTTTGTTAAATTTGAAAGTTGTTTATAAATCATTCCTGAAAAAAGAGGAATTGATTAAGAGAACCAACCCTTTTTTGTAATTTCAGTTAAGTTCTTGTTGGAGCCACCTACGGTAAGAAGGGAGCCTCCCCTATTGCAGAGAGGAGAGAGAAATCTCATTCAACGTTGTCTAAAGTCACGATTTTGTAAGTTGTAGTCATAGTTACTTACCAAAATTTTAGCCAACAGTGTCTATACCATCAACAAAAGTGTTGTAAACTTTTGTTTTCAAACATTTATTATTTTTCAATATAGTTTTTGAGCAGGAGGCAACTATGCAAACTTACCATGGGCTCTTAATTTTTCTAATATCAAACACTATATTCCATGTGAGAATCCAACTTCTAATGGTAAAAATACCTAGTTACAAAACCTTGAAGGAAAATTTATTACATAAATCTGTGTTTAATGCAATAAAGTTCTTTAATGATTTGAGTAGACGAAAACTCATGCATTCTAATGTTAGAATTTCATACTTCATTTTAATGTTTCTCATTATTATAATATGTAAAACAAGAGGAGGAATACAATTTTTTTTAATTCAGAATGAATGTCTCGTAAAATTAGATGAAATATAAATTTTAGAAGTGTACTTGAATGCTTTATTGAGCTCTGTGTTATCTGTTTTTACAGATTGAAGGCTCAAAATTGCTGGAAAATCAAAACAAGCATTTTTCTGGTAAGTAATCTTTAGATGTTTTGTTATGGATGTTTTTTGCTTACTTGAGTGGAAAGAGAATGGATATTGCCATTAGTACTCTTCTTAAGAAAGAAATCAATACAAAACCTAAGGAAAATAAAGGCAAAGGAATTATTGCATGAAGTTTTTGTATAGAGGGACATGGAGAGGAATTTCAGGGATGACAAAAAATTTCTTTAAAGTTGGGGAGGTTTGGGGAAGACTAGTGAAAATAACATATAATCTAATATTGATCCATAGAAGCAAAATGATAGAATTTTTTTTTTGTAGAGAGAACAAGGATGTTTTTCATTTTGTGGTTTTGTGATGAATCTATTGATTTGGGTCAAATATAGACATGCAAAATTAAGCCCTAGGTGTTTAAAACTTTAGAATTGTGTACCACTGTAATGTCTTCATTTTTATGATGTACTGTTCTATGGCATTGGCCGGTTTTCGAGGTGAGTTGGGAGAGTTCCTTAGTCCTTGGAGAGCATTTCTATTTATAGTAGGTGCTCATTTCCGCCGCGGCCTTTCTATGTTTTTTATCCTTAGTCCTTGGAGGACTGCCACTTATAATAAGTGCTCATTTCGGCACTAGTTATTATCCGTCAACATTAGTTATAGTCCATAATTGATTTCCATTTCTAGTGTCTTGGCAAGTTTTCTATATGGTGGTTTATAATATTTTAATATTTGTAATGTCCCCGTTTTTGGGCAAATGGGAATAGCTTATTTCTGTGACCCTTGTAGGCTAATCGAGATGTTGGAGGGGGTCGTGTGGCAAAGCCAGTGGTCAGTTTCCATTCTGGAGATCTGTGATGCCAGGATTGCTCTTTGTTTGGGTCAGATTGACAGACTTACTATTTATAGTAAGTATTTATTTTGGGTGGTCGCCATGATTGTTTTTTTAGCAGGGTGCCTGTGCATTGGTAGCAGTGGGGTTGTGAAGCCAGTTGCAGAGTTTCCAGTTTGAGGGACTTAATATTTATAGTAAGTCTATTTGTGGCCAATTACTATTTTTGGATGACACTTAGGCACGCAGGTTCAGTTAATGCTCCTGGTTCTTGATGATTGGAGTTATTTGCGTACGATTATTTAATTAAGTTGATTTCATTAAATAATCATAATTGGCCTAAGTCAATGATTTAATTATAAGAGCTCATTAAAAGGTTATATTATATAAAGTAAAAATGGAGTTATGAGCTTATATTATAAAGTGTTCTTTTAAGTGAAGGTGTGAAGTTGAAGTTAGGGATTGGTTTGTAAAGAAGACATTATAAAGGCTTCTTGGATGAAATCGATTTGATTATGCTATCATTCATTCTTGTTTTGGTTTGATTTTGTGAAGGCTTGGAGATAAGGGTTTGTCTGAATTCTACAGCAAGAAATGGTAAATTTCTTGTTTGTCTCATGCACTCTGAATTAGTTTAAATGCTGGTGAATTGTGAGCTTGCGGTTAGCAGTCATAGCTGCTGATTGTTATCAGATTTTGAAGAATATTGCAAATAGAGAGATTGGCGTGGGTTATCTTTTCCAGCCGTTATTACTTCCTTGGCTGCGACTTCATATGCTGGTCTCATTATATTTTTCAGAGTTGATGTGGAGATTACGCAGAGTTTGAGAGATAAACCACGGTTTGTTTTTTGGACCATGGCCATTCAGCAATAGCAGCCACCATTAGTCCTACATTGTGAAGGAGTTGAGATATTCGCAGGTTCTCAAATATGCATTCATTTGCTTGGTTCTATGTAGCATTGAATAAATTAATTACAATTTCAATTAGAATTTTTAGAGATGGTGCTGATAATTTCTAGTTGGGGTTTGAATCTTAAATTAAATAGAAGACATTGTTATTTGGATTTCAATGTAATTGGTTAGTTAAGGAATTTTGGTGAAATCATTATTATACCTGGCAAACTGTGTTAAAAATTTATATCATATTGCAAATTCAAAACAAATTCAAACTTTGTAAGAAAAATTATAGTTAGAGCCAGACAGGCTCTTTACAGTGGTATCCGCGCAGTTTCCTGCCATCCTGTGGGGTGGGATTAATTGGGCTTACTTGTTTGACTTGAGTGATCAACAGTCTTGTTTTAATTGCAGTCATGGATAGATATAGGAAATCTAGAAAACATGGAAACAAGTTAGACTATTTATCTGAGTTAAGAAAGCAAACAAATGCTTTAGTTAAGGATATGGAGAAACGAAGGCAAACACTGGAAAGATTAAATGCACCACTTTTAAATCCTGCAGCTGTCGATAAAGCAACAAACTACTTGGTTTCCTTGTTCAATAGGTCATCTTCACGGGGAAGATATGAGGAGAGACGTGAGTATTTCACAGGTGGGACATCCAGAGATCTCCATGATTAGTTTGCAGCAGTTGCTGATTTTTGTGGAGATGTTCCTATACTCAGTGGACCAACCACTAGTCCTATTTGCACACCTGAAGGTGGAAACTCTTTACAGGGACATGTGGATGTGCCTGACTTGTTGGCACATAGTGGTACTAAGTTTCAACATCCCGAGCCTACCAAAGTTGGTGACACGGATCAGGCTAGTGACATGTCTACTGCCATTGATGGCAGTCTTGCATCAGTTGGTAGCAATATCAGCGTTACAGGGTCTGATTTTTCGGGCACCAGACCTTTATGTGAGCCTGTTGTTGATGTCGTGGATGGTGTGAGAGTGGAGGATGTTGTAGATACCACTAGGGATTGTGACACCATGGATGATGGTGTTATTTTTGAGGACTGCGTGGAGTATTTGAGCTCAGATGTTTATGACAATTGTCGCAGTGTGGAATCAGTACAGGAGATTGCAGTCTTTCCTGTACTGAGGATGTGAGCATGGAGCTACCCAGTGTTGACACTCAGGATGGGAGTGTTACAGATGAGTCAGGTGACATAGGTTCATGTCACAGTGTAGATGATTCACGTGATGACCTAGAGTCATCTATGTAGCCAGAGATAGCAGAGGGGTCTCAGGATCCTTTTCTACAGGGACTCACGAATGAGGATTGGGAAGCATATGAGTGGCAGGAGTTTGTTTCAGCCAAGGCTTCCACTCCTGCAGTTGAGGTGTTTGTAGAGGCACCCAGGGTGATACCTCGTTGGTAGACATGTGTGAGTTCGATAGCACATATGACGAGAGGGTTTATGAGGTTACTTCTTTGGTGACTCATGAGGATGACTCTACCTGCAGTGAGTCATGCTTGGTTTATCAAACCTTGGGGGAGGACTTTGAATTGTTAGTAGATGAGGATGAGTTCGATGTCAGTACTCAGTTTGTAGATGTGTGCTCGGATGATAGTACACAAAGATACGATGATCTTGAGGGGAGTTTGTTGGACACAACTTCCTTCCATAGTGTGGACAGTGCAGTTGAGATTGTACATAGGAGACCCATTGTGCATAGTCATCATTTGACTAGCCAATTGAGAGTCAGTGAGAGACATTTCTTCTACTCTCGAGCATTTCGATGCCGCTCGTCAGTTGTTGGTTGTTTATGGTTGGGGTGCTCCTATGGTAGATGAGCACGGTGGTGGTTACCTTTCCCTAACAAAGATTTATTCCTTGCGGTAGGCTGTCAGGATTTTGAGACAGAATTATTTGTAGTTGGTAGCCGACTGAGATCACCTAGGATTCTCAAATACTCAATGCAACAATGCAACTAATCAGGGAGACAAATCCTGTTCCATATGTCTTCTTCGCAGAAGTACACACTTGTACAAGAATGTGCACAAACACCTCTTTCCACTCTCGTAACCACACACGATCTATGATGATTTGTCATTTATTTATATCAATCTGTAACTTGCGAAGTTTCCCAGAGTTGGTTAGACAACTAGCCGAAACCAATTTGAAATAGGTCTGCACTAAACATTCCCGCGGTGGGGAGGAATGAGCAGTGGACCATCACACATCATTTCTCGGACCAAAAATATCATTATACATGTTACTTTTCCTCTTGCAATAACCGAGACAAAATAAAGATGTGTAAACAGCCAAGGTTGGCCAAATCTAGAGTGACACCATCAAACTTTGAAACCAAGCTTCCAAAATCAAAAATCTCATGCCAACTGAAATGAATGAAGCTAAGGAAATCAATATCTCATTTCTAGTAGTGCACCATCAAAAACAGTCATGTGGAGAAATGCAAAACATGCATTTCAAATAGAAACCACAATTAATCACAACTAAACATAGACAACCACCAAATCCATTATACCACATTCCAAACCACAAAGACTTGAAATAGATATCTCCAAAGAGTCTTCAACACCATGCTCAAATCTCATCAATAGATTCTCAAAATATAGAGTATGCAGAGCAATATACTCAACACTTAATATAGAAAATAGTCATAGATGACAACAATAAGAAGTTGACATCAATGACAACCATACCAATACATCCATATTGATTTCTCAATCACTCATTCTGCTCAATTTTGCAACAATCTCCCCCTTTGTCATTGATAGCAACACCAACGACAAAAAAACAAAACCACAACTTTAGTAACCAAAAGAAAATCCTCCAAAAAGTTATCCAAAAACTCTCCCTCTTTGACATCAATGGAAAAGGCCAAAGATGCAAACAATCTACTCATTCTTCTCAACTCCCCTTGAGATATACAAGTCAGCTCTCAATAGTACCTAGCTCCCCCTAAGAGTTAGCCACCATCATTAGTCCAGACAAAAGATATGTACAAGGCTCACTGGAATAATGCACATTCATATGCATTTAGTGCTGATAAGGAGGGACAATCACCCCCAATTTGTCTCTGAGATACTCAAAGGTATCTTTAGGTAATTCCTTAGTAAAGATGTCAGCAATCTATTCCTTTATAGGTACGTAGTTAAGCTTTACCTCATTCTCCAAAATTTTTTCTCTCAAGAAGCGATAACGGATAGAGATATGTTTTGTCCTTGAGTGTTGTAGTGGGTTCTTTGAAATGTTTATGGCTGCCTTAGTAAAGATGTCAACAATCTATTCCTGTGTAGGCACGTAGTCAAGCTTTACCTCATTCTCCAAAACTTTTTCTCTCAAGAAGTGATAACGAATAGAGATTTGTTTTGTCCTTGAGTGCAGTACTGGGTTCTTTGAAATGTTTATAGCGCTGGTATTATCACACAAAATAGGAATAGGTTCATCAAACATCACTCCAATATCCTTTAATGTTTGTTTCATCCTCAGTATTTGTGTACAATATGAGGCAACAGTAATATATTCAACTTCAACAGTAGGCAAAGACAAAATTCTGCTTCTTACTTGACCAAACAACTAATCTAGGTCCAAGAAAGAAAGCGCCTCCACTCGTACTTTTCCTCTCATCAACACATCCAGCCCAATCAACATCTGTATAAGCCATCAGAGTGAAATCTGATTTATTGGGGTACCACATTCCAAAATCTTTTGTTCCTTTCGAATATCTGGAAACTCTCTTTACAATAGCAACATGAGATTCTTTGGAGTCTTGTTTAAATCTGACAAGACAAACAACATGCATAATGTCTGGTCTAGTAGCAGTCAAATATAACAATCCTCCAATCATTGATCTGCACCTTTTTCATCAGCCTTAGGTGATTCATCTTCCTTATCTTACATCTAGTAACCATGGGTGTGCATACAGGTTTAGCATTTTCCATCCCAAACTTTTTCAGCGTTTCCTTCACATATTTTGATTGTGAAATGAAGATACCATCACTTTTCTGGTTAACTTGTAAGCCCAAAAAGAAATTCATTTCCCCAATCATGGACATTTCAAATTCCTTTTGCATTTCCTCAGCAAATTTTTTACACATATCCTCATTGCCTCCAAAGATTATATCATTAACATAGACAATCACAATCAAGATATCATTTGATTCAACAATAAAGTAGAGATTACTGCATTACCTTTTTGAAATCCTTTCCTTAGCAGATAACTGTCAAGCCTTGCATACCAAGCTCTGGGAGCTACTTGGAGGAAAATGGAATTCACGTCAATTAACTACAACTTATACACCTTACCAAAATGGATTTGTTGAATAGAGAAATCATATCATCATGGAGATGGTACATAACATATTAAAGAATTCTCATTTGAGATATGCATTTTGGGTTGAAGTTGTTTATACAACGGTATATCTTTTAAATCACATACCAACCAAAGAACATAATGGCATCACACCAAAAGAAGCTTGGACATGGTAAAGTCGTCAATCTCTCATCTTCGTGTCTTTGGATGCACAACATACATGCACATTCCTAAGCAACAAAGAAAGAAGCTTGATGAAAATCTATAAATTGTATTCTTCATGGTTATAGTACTAAGTCTAAGGCATATCATCTTGCGGATCCTAACACAAAGAAGATATACATTAGTAGAGATGTCATTTTTTATGAGAAGAGTGAGTTAACTTCTCCTTTCACTTCATCACTTTCTCTAGATGGTGCTCTTATTTTCAACTTTGATGGGAATGTTGATAGTAAATTTAATCCAACAACCACAAATGTCATTGTAAGAACTGTTGACCTCAATTTTGCGTTCACAAAATTGGACAACCCTACTCAATTTTCTGTGGATTGGTAGGTGTTTCCTCTAAGGTTTTTAATGCTTTTAAAGATGTCTGTCTGAGACAATCAGTCATCCCTTGGTATGTCTTGGACTTTTTCATCCTAGGAGCATTGTTTTTCTGAAGGTTCTTGTTGAGTTTATCATCTCTGCTGACAAACTCTTGACTCTTTGTAACCTTCAGGTCTTTTCTTTGTTTTTTTAGTCTTGCATTTAGTTTTTAATCTTGTTTTCACCTTAGGTTTGTAACTTTTCGAATTCCGTTCGTTTTGAGCTATCTTAGGTGTCAATCGGAGTTGTCTAGCTCAGGTTATTAAGGTTTTTAGCATCCTGCAGGTGGGGGTTTTTCTGACAGATTGCATGTCTTGTTTAAAAATCCTTAAAAGTGGTCATTTGATTGGTAAATTGCATGAATTAAAGATCTTATTTGTATGTAAAGTGGATTTAAAATCCCACTTTAAGATTTCACAGCATTTAGAGAAATTTTACCTATAGTTTTTAAATGATGGTGGACTTTTTCAACCTGTCTGCATATCATATCATTTAAAAATATTAGGTTGCATATAAAAGATTATGATAATGATGCAATTAGGTGGGCTTTTTACTTAAATTTGCATATCATCACAAATGCAGATTACATTTAAAATCTCATTATTAATGTGATTAAGATGCAAGGTGGGCTTTTTAGAAACAATTACATATGCATGTTGTTTTAAAATGTTTTGAATCATTTAAAAACTCTTTATGATTCAAAACAAGGTGGCGATTTTTCTTGGAAATACATATGCTTGAAATCGTTTGCATATGCAATTCATACTTTAAAACCTGTGGGCTCTTATCAAGAGCATATGTAAAGTAAAAAAACCCAACTTAAGTCACATGGTGGCGATTTCGGAGCGCTTTGCATATATCTTTAAATAGCATATGCTATATGCCTTATAAAGCCCGTCATTTCTTTTTAAAAGACCACAGTTTCATTAAAGAGTCTATGGTGGCGTTTTTTGGAGTTTTTGCATATGTTTCGAAAGTCTCTTATATACCATTGTTTAATATGCATACTCTTTTTAAAAAAAAAACGTTTCCAAGAAGTCATATAGCGGCGATTTTTGATGGATTTGCATATATTTTTCAATCCATAAATCATATGCAATCTGTTTTGTAAAACCTGTCACCAAGAAGGAATGCAAAAAATGTCTTCAAGGAACTCATTTTGAGGCATGGCCTCAAATTCACAGCCTGCGAATTCATTCTAGGGCATCGTTTTTGTAAGTCTTTGCATTCTTCTTGCAAGAAAAACGTTTTTATGTATCCAAAACGCATTCTCTTCAAATAGCATCATTTTTCTTCGAATATGCATATGGTTTTCGAATTGCAAATAGGGTGTCGTTTCGTTGTTTGAAATATTCAAAATAAGTTGCTGTTTTTATGCATTTTGTTGCTACATGAAGGACATTCGTTGAAGGCTTTATCTTGAGCTGTCCAAATGCATTAAACAGAAAGTAAAACTAATGAGACTCTTTGCCTATTTAGTGGTAAATTGGAGGCTTCCTTTTGAATTCGAAATCCATTGGATTCAAGAGCCACATTGTGAGATTTGTCTCCAAGGTATCTTCATCGTCAAAGAGAGGTAATTTTCTTTTTGTCTTGTTTCAAATTTGCATGTCTTTTTATTTTAGTTTTTATTTTTCATCTTCTTTCTCTCACATTCTTCTAAGTTGCATATGCAAAGATGACATTTATCTTGCATATGCAGTCGAGTTTAAAAACCCCGTTCTTGATGGTGAAATTTTCCAAAATACTAAGTCATTCCCAATATGCAATGCAAACCAAAAAGCCCACCTCCATGCTTATATGTCAAAGAAAAATGACTTGTAATGAGACAAACATCTCACTTATGAGTAAACAAACCAAGTTTTCTTAAATGCAAAGTGTTTCTAAAATTCTACCTTGTATATTGAACATTTGCCCATGCATATATACATCCATATATCCATTTTACCAAACTCAAAGCTTGCTGTCCGCACGTGCAGTACCTCCAGAAAACCCTGTTTTTGAGTTTTTCTCTCATGTGAAGAGCTGGTTTTGCCTAAAATCCTTCACCCTTTGTTTCTCAAAGGCCTTCCACTTATATCCCATATGCTTATTCGTCCAGGTCTGCTCTCGAGAACAACATGATGCGGTCATACAAAGAAAGGGATGGGAGATGCAATGATGATTGGCATAGAATGCTTTCAAGATTGAAATGATAATGAAAAGATGCTTTTCCAGAAATCACCACTATGATGCGGAACAATCAAGGATGCAGATTCATATTCTGGTTCGAGATGCTTTCACCAAACTAGAACCCATCAATCATCGAACATCCTGTAGCAACATGAAGGCCGATTGAGGATGATGCAAATAGATGTCGTGTCTTGTCAGACACTTAGAATGCTTTCATTATGCATTTTGTAAATTTATAATTGACTGATTACATGTATTGTGTAAACAAGATGTAATTGCATGTGATAGTATCACATGCAAAGCTGATTCATGTAATCATGTTACAAGTGCATTAGGCCTTGTAGCATTGAATAAGTCAAAGTTAGTTAGTTAGGTATAAGCATTGAATTAGTCAAGGTAGTTAAGGGTTTCCCCTTTCCTCTCCACCTTTCTCTCTCCTCTTTTGCTATATAAAGGAGTGAGACCTATTGTAATTTTCTATCTTTTGGCAATGCAAAAAAATTTCGCCAGCTTGTATATGCACTCTGAGACTTTGTGCTTGGATATAAATCAGATTGTTTTCAATAAAAGGGGCAACTTTCTTTCAAACTTTGTATTAATTGAAGGTGTTATGTGACGACATTTTCTGGACATTGATTGTGAGTTTTGGAGTTTTGCTCAAGAGGGATTTGAATTCAATTGTGCGGACTATGAGCTACCTATTGCATTCAGAGCCAATGTGAAGTTTTGAAGACTTTGTGTTGCAGGAGGACAAATTGTTATAGATAAAAGTGACTGCAATAACTTAAAGCTGAAGACTTTGCGCTTCAGTGATAAGTGTTTTTGTTAAGGAAGAGGATATTCAGTGGAAGATTTTGTGCTTTCTTGACTATTCTATTTTCATAATCATCTTTCGAAGTAAGTACAAGAGACTTTGTGTTCCTGTATTCGTTTCAATTTATTATAAATAAACTGTTGTCTTAAGTGTTGTTCTTACATCAACCCTTAAGCCACCGATATTACCGTAGCAATAGAAATTGTTTGTATTTCAGCTCAGTGTCCATTGAAGCCACCTACGGTAAGAAAGGAGCCTCCCCTATTGCTGAGAGGTGAAAGAAATTTCATACACTGCTGTCTAAAGTTACAATTTTGCCAAGTTATAGTCTTAGTTACTTGCAAAATTTGTAGCCAACAAGAACCCCAACTAGTTCTAACTCTGAAAAAACACTGGAATGCTACAATTTTAGATGTTTGACATTTGTTCAAACACTTTGCAAGCAAGCTATGATACCACTGTAAAAACCCTCTCTGGTTCTAACTTTGGAAACTCAAATTTGACATTTTGGCATTTTGTCAAACAGTTGGTAAGTAATGTTTGAATTCTGGTTTTCTGAATGTGAGTATGTTGGTTTTATTTTTATTCAAGGGATTTTGCAAATTCAAACATAAACAATGCACGAAATACAAATACCAAAAGTAACCATGCACCAAACAACTTTTATTTGCCTGTCTCCAAATTGAAATAATTACAATGATAATAAGTAATTTTGAATTAATCAGAAACAATGAAAGAAACCTGAAATTCTGAAATACTTCAGCCGGAAATCCTCTGATATGTTAATTGCAGCTCCTTATAGAGAAACCCTTCTTAGCGCCAAGCCCTGGAGATTACTAAACTGACACCCCCTTGGTCAAACTGTGCCATTCCATTCACAATGCCAACCCCATGATAGTTGACGCAGCCTCTTCCTGGAGAGCAATTGCTGATCAAACCACAGTCCTTTATCCTGCTCACTAAATCCTCTTGAAGTGCTAGATGTAAACACCTAAACCTCACACCAATGATTGCAGATTTGGCTACTATCTATCGTCATTGATGACACAATTCACCAACACTCAACGCTGATTCAAAGTGCTTATAATTCAGACAAGAATTACCAATTCTTGCAGACGATTTTCCCCCAAACCCTTGCCAACTTCTCCTCCATCAATAAGAAATTCATCATCATTATATGGTTCGATTTCCTCAATAAACAATATATACATTTCTTCAAACTCATCAAACTAGAAGCTTCCAGGAGACTCTTCACATAACTTCAATATATTTAGCATTGCAAAACATTAGTATTTCAAATGTTTGAAATATCATAAACAATTATGAACCTCTTCATAAGTTAGCACCATGAAGTAAGCTTTTTAATGAGCAAATATTAACTTGGTCTATAACATAAAGTTTAAAACTTTATAATTAATTAAGCCAAACTTAATTAATTATCCTTAATTCCATTAATGAAATCAACCATCAAAAAACCAAGTGAGCAAGTAAAACTCCACAAATTCCCTAACAGAGCCATCACCTGAACGTCCTGCCACAAATAGTAACTGACCAATAATTTGACTCACTATAAATTGTAAGTCCCTGAAAATGAAAGCTCTGCAAATGTTTCCACAACTCCAACTGATACCATTGCTCAGGCGCCCTACTAAAAGTAGAAACCATGACTATCCCAAAATAAACACTTACTATAAATAGTGTGTCATTCTGACTCAAACGGAGAGCAATCCCGAACACACAGACTGCCAGAGTGGAAACTGACCTCTGACTCTACCAAGCGGCCCCTCTATCCTTCTGATTAGCCTACGAGGGTCACAATAATAGGATAATCCCACAAATTCCAATGCTCATGAAAATGGGGACATTACAGTCCGCCCTCCTTGAAATTGCTTGTCCCCAAGCGCTTTCAGAAACAAAAACACAGAAGTCCACTCAGATCCCAAGGGTAGAATTGTGTAACGTCCCTTCGATCACCTGCAAACTCCTGTGATGACAAGTCCACGGAGCCAACCAAAACACACTGTCACCATCCCAGAAATGGTGACCCACCCAGTCTGCGATACTAACCCTGTCTCCACCTGGATCCCAATAAAGACGAAGCTCACATCCATCCATAACAAGGAAGAATGGATATCCGATACCATCTGATATACCAAAACACCCTGCACACCGCACCAATCTTCTCTGTGTATGAAGTCCATTCGTGCAACAGGGACAAGTACTCCCAGAAACAATTGTACCATAACCCAGATATCCATCCTCGGCAAAACCATCATGGATATGCTGACCTTGCAAGTAGCCTCCTGCTAACTTGCAGTACCTAACCCCATCAGTTGCAGATGGAGAAAATCCATCCCATAAAAAATGGTATGAACCAAGAGCCAACCCACACCGACGTGCAACCAAATCCTCAACCGGTGGGTCAAAAGAGAAATGATGAGCGCTCCTCACTATGTAATTATGGTGAAATGCTTCAATCTCCGTTAGCAATATGAGAATCAAGAGATGGCTCCAATCTCTGACTCTGAATAACTGGTTGGGCAGGATCCTGGGTAACCCTCTCAGCAAACCCAACCACAAAATCCCTGTGAGGAAGCATTGTAGTCAAATTATCTACAATCTTTCCCACTAAAACCTGAATACCGCAAGAACCCTGGATGAGAGTACCCTCAGAGGCCCCGAAAGGTCCCTTTTGCAATACCGGACTCTCAAGCAAGTACTCCATAAATGACTCTGTCCAGTAGAAATTATATGAAGAAGCATCAACCTGCTCCCCTGCAATCCACAGTTGATCCCTCTGAAACCGTGGCACTACCAACTGCATATCGCTATCAGCTGTATGAGATGAAGTAATAGATTTGTTTCTGGCAGAAAGAAACAAATCACCATGAGAACTCATCTCCAAATCAAATGATACCCTGCCCATGTCCTGTGAATCAGAGGGAGTAGTGTCAAGCACTGGCACACAACTCTCTGACGAATCCACTACTACTACCTCAAGCCTCTCAACAACATGTTCTGTATCATCCGTCGTCGTGCTAACTACTGGAGGACCTGGTACGACAAGACTCCCTCTGCAGTCCTCCACTGATGCACTCACCTCCTCTGTATCTACTGCACCTGTACCAAGGATGGATGTAACTGTCCCCAACACATCCATCACTGCCATCCGTGGAAGCCAACTCACCACCAACCACCACTATATGTAGCTGAACTAGATCTGTGGCTGGCGTAGACTGAACTCGCTCCAACTCCAGTCACTTTCCTCAACTGCATCTGCGACTCATGAAGAGCCAACTAGGTGCTCTTTAACACCCCAGAAGTTGCCTGAAGCTCATGGGTGAGCTCAACTACCTCTTCCTCTTTCCCTAGCAATGCCTCGTAACAGGTGCTCCCCCACTCAAGGAGGTGTTCCCTGCTAGCCAACAACTATACATAACTTTGCCTCAAAATTTTGATAGCCTCTTGAAGCGAATGAATCTCTGCTAGGGAAAGATAGCTACCATCGTGCTCATCTGACATAGGAGCACCCCAACTGTAAACAACCAACAACTGGCAGATAGCATCATAATGCCCAAGAGATGAAGAAATATCTCTATCGCTCACCCTCAGCTGTCCGGACACAAGATGTCTCTGCATGTCCTGGCTCCCTTGTACATTCTCTGTCTCACTAATCGCACTGTGGCAATAAACTGTATCTACCAAACTCACCTCATGATCACTCTCCTCATGTGCGCTAACAACCTCGCACATGTCTACCAATGAGGTACTGCCACTGGGTACCTCTACAAATACCTCCTTTGAAGAAATGGAAGCCACTGCTATATCAAACTCCTTGCACACATCTGATTCCTCATCCTTATCCGTGAGTTCCTGTAAAACAAGATCCTGAGACCCATCACTATCAGATGACAACTCTGAGTCAACACTTAATGTCTAGAATGATAAACCAGACTCACTGTAGCACACATCATCCTCATACCAAACATCAGAGGTATCCACAACGCTAGTATTAGCATCATCTAACTGAAACCCCTTTGCTATCTCCTGCTGCATACATGACTCAATGTCATCATGTGAATCAACACTGGGGCATGAATCTACATCATCTGACTCCTCTGTAACACTCAAATCATGAGTGTCATCACTAGGTAGCTCCATGCTCATATCCTTTATATAGGAGAAGACTGTTGTCTCCTGCAGTGACCCAACACTACGACTGCTGCTATAAAAATCAGAGCTGTCAAAGCTCATATCCTCCTCACAGTCCTCAAAGACAACACCATCATCGAAAGAATCAGAATCCATAGTGGCATCGATAACATCTTCCGCACTCACTCAATAGGCTCACATAAGAGACTGTTGTCCTGAAAATCAAACCCTGTAACACTAGTACTACTACCAACTGATGTAAAGCTGCCATCAATGGTAGTGAACATGTCATCAGCCTGTTCCGTGATACTAACTTTGATATGCTCAAGATGCTGAGACTTAGTACCACTGTCCGCCAACAAGTCAGTCACATCCACATCTCCCTGTAAAGAGTTTCCAACATCATGTGTGCAAATAGGACTAGTGGCGGACCCACTAAGTACAGGATCGTCTCCACAATGATCAGTAGCTGCTGAAAATTCATCACGAAGATTTCTGGATGCCTCACCTGTAAGGATCTGACGTCTCTCCTTGAGTCTTTTTTGTGAAGAGGACTAATTGAAAAAGGAAACCAAAATTTTTGTTGCCTTATCAACAGTTGCCGGATCTGAGAGTTTCACATTTAGCCTTTCCCGAGTTTGCCTCAGTTTTTCCATTTCTTTCATCATGACATTTGTTTGCTTTCATAGATTAGTCATATTGTTCAACTGGTTTTCCCGTTTTCTTGATTTCCTGTATTTGTCCATGATTGTAACAATTGCAAGAGTGCTGGTCACTCCAGACAAATAAGTGAGCTCAATGATTTCCACCCCAACAGGATGGCACAAAACTGCTCTGATACCACTGTAAGAACCCCAACCCGTTCTCAATGATTTCCACCCCAACAGGATGGCACAAAACTGCTCTGATACCACTGTAAGAACCCCAACCCGTTCTAACTTTGAAAAAACACTGGAATGTTACAATTTTAGATGTTTGACATTTGGTCAAACACTTTGCAAGCAAGCTCTGATACCACTGTAAAAACCCTCTTTGATTCTAACTTTGGAAACTCAAATTTGACACTTCAGTTTGTCAAACGATTGCCAAGCTATGTTGAATTCTGATTTTCTGAATGTGAGTATGTTGGTTTTATTTTTAGTCAAGGGATTTTTCAAATTCATACATAAACAATGCACGAAATACAAATACCAAAAGTAACCATGCACAAAACGACTTTTATTTGCCAATCTCCAAATTGAAATAATTACAATGATAACAAGTAATTTTGAATTAATCATAAACAATGAAAGAAACCTGGAATTCTGATATACTTCAGCCGAAAATCCTCTAATATATTAATTGAAGCTCCTTATAGAGAAATCCTTCTTAGCGCCAAGCCCTGGAGATTACTAAACTGGCACCCACTTGGTCAAACCGTGCCATTCCATTCACAATGCCAACCCCATGATAGTTGACGCAGCCTCTTCCTGGAGAGCAATTTCTGATCAAACCACAGTCCTTTATCCTGCTCACTAAATCCTCTTGAAGCGATAGATGTAAACACCTAAACCTCATGCCAATGATTGCAGATTCGGTTATTATCTATAGCCGCTGATAACACAATTCACCAGCACTCAATGCTGATTCAAAGTGCTTATAATTCAGACAAGAATTACCAATTCCTGCGGACGATTTTCCCCCAAACCCTTGCCAACGTCTCCTTCATCAATAAGAAATTCATCATCATATGGTTCGATTTCCTCAATAAACAATATATATTTCTTCAAACTCATCAAACTAGAAGCTTCCAGGAGACTCTTCGCATAACTTCAATATATTTAGCATTGCAAAACATTAGTATTTCAAATATTTGAAATATTATAAACAAATATGAACCTCTTCATAAGTTGGCACCATGAAGTAAGCTTTTTAATGAGCAAATAATAACTTGGTTTATAACATAAAGTTTCAAACTTTATAATTAATTAAGCCAAACTTAATTAATTATCCTTAATTCCATTAATCAAATCAACCATCGAAAAACCAAGTGACCAAGTAAAACTCCACAAATTCCCTAATAGATCCATCACTTGAACGTCCTGCCACAAATAGTAATTGACCAATAATTTGACTTACTATAAATAGTAAGTCCCTGAAAATGAAGGTTCTGCAAATGTTTCCACAACTCCAACTGATACCATTGCTCAAGCGCCCTGCTAAAAGTAGAAACCATGACTATCCCAAAATAAACACTTACTATAAATAGTAAGTGTCTCATTCTGACTCAAACGGAGAGCAATCCCAAACACACAGACCTCCAAAGTGGAAACTGACCTCTGACTCTGCCAAGCGGCCCCTCTATCCTTTTGATCAGCCTACGAGGGTCACAATAATAGGCTAATCCCTCAAATTCCAATGCTCATGAAAATGGGGACATTACAGTCATAAGACATATGCCTCATTGTTATGCTAGTACCATTTGCAATACAAAGCTAGATGGAGTTATAGGCACTTCTACTTCAAGATGAAGGACTCGTAGCATGGATCACAATGAGGTAAATCTAGCACTAACGAGTTTGGTTAATAATATTGATCAATCTAATGTTTAGGAAGTACTGGAATCAAAGCCTTTGAAAGAGGTTATGGATGTAGAGTATCAATCTCTAATGAAAAACAAGACTTGGGAGCTTGTTAATCTAACATCTAGTAAGAAAGCAATTGGATGTAAATGGATATCTAAGACCAAGTATAAGGTAGATGGTAGTATATATAAACATAAGGCCAGGCTTGTAGCTAAGGGTTATGCCCAAAAAGAAAGGATTGGCTATGAGGAAACATTTGCTCCTATAACAAAGATAAAAACCATTAAAGCGATTTATGCTTTAGCTACACAGTTTGGATGGAAAGTGGATCGAATGGATGTAAAAAATGCATTTCTCAATGGAGACCTTAAAGAGGAGGTCTATATGACCCAACCAGAGCGATACATTGCACCTAGTAAAGAAGAAAGGGTATGCAAATTTGCTAAGTCCCTATATGGTCTCAAGCAGGCTTCTAGAGCTTGGTGTATTAAAATTGATGATTATTTGCTAAACCATGGTTTTAGTAGGCATCCATATGATCCAAATCTCTACTTCAAGGAACAAGGGGGAAGATTGTGATTATTGATGTATGTGATGATAACCTAGTTACTAAAGGAAGCTCATAAACACCGGTTGAGCTAACGAAAAATGATCTCAAAAAGGCATTTGATATGACAGATCTCAGGCTAATGCATTATTGTCTTGCCCCAGAGGCATAGCAAACTAATCACTATATCTTTGTATTTCAAAGAAAATATGCCAAGACACTACTTGAGAAGTTCAAAATGATGGATACCAAACCAATGTCTACAACTATGGAATCAGGATTGTAGCTGTCTATTTCTAATCCATCTCCTTAGGCAAATGAACCTCTTTATCAATAGATGGTTGGAGGTTTCATTTACTTGACTTATACTAGACCGAACATCAATTTTGTTGTTAATTGTCTATCAAGATTCATGCAAGAACCAAAAATGTGTCCTTGGAAAGCAGTAAAGCAGGTACTAAGGCATATCCAAGGTACAATGGATTATAGTTTGGAGTATAAAAAGGATGATCAATTCTTCTTGACAGGAATATAGATGCAGATTACGCATGATTTGTAGATGATAGGAAATCCACATCTGGATTCTTTTTCTTCCTAGGATCAGATCTCGTTTCTTGGGGAAGTAAGAAACAAACCACAGTTGCTCGTTCCTCAACAAAAGTAGAATACCTTGCAACAAATGCAGTAGTTTGGCTGCATTGCATATTAAAAGCATTGGGGATACCACAAACCAACCTACAGTCCTCTATTGTGACCATCAAAGTGTTTTCAAGCTTGTTCAATCCAGTGTTTCAGTGATGGACCAAGCATATTGAAGTTGACTGCCACTTCATACAAGAACATGTCAACAAAACAACACTTAGCTCAAATTTTGCTCAACTCAAAAACGTGCTAACATCTTTACCAAGCCTCTAGAACATGTGAAGTTTGAAAGATTTTGGGATACTCTTATTAGTACTTTAAAAGAATGATGTAATAAGGGGGGAATGTTGGATATTCTATTATTTATCTGTATAGTTTGGTTTGTCTATTTGCTTGTAGTTTGTTTATTTGTTAGTAATTTGTTATAGGTTGTTAGTTTGTATTAGACAATATTTTTTATTTGCTAGTTCCATATGGAACTTGTAAGTTCCAAATCGATAGCTAGCTACTGATTATTATGTAATTCAAAGTAATATCAATGATAAACTCTGATAAATGTAAATTAAAGGTTTTTTAAGTAGATTCTTTTTCTAATTTAAAAAAATAGAAAACAAACTCTCTTTTTGAATATTAGCTAATAAAGTGTTTGTTATACTTTTAACCATAGTTTGCAGACTCGGACTTGGAGAGTACTTGACAAGCCCAAAATTTTCAACAAGGAAAAAACTCAGCAAATACTCGACAAAAACTCGCAACTTAGAAAGTACTAAAAAAAAGCTCTTAAAGAAACATTTGTTTTTGTAAAATTCAATTACAAAATATATTAAATTAAAAATTGACATCTTGAAAGAGAAAATGCATGGTTTTCTAGCAAAAACATCATGTGAAAAATATTTTTTAATCATAGAAACAAAACTCAGACTCGGTGCAGACTCGGCAAGGCTGACCCAACTCGGGACTCGGCAAACAATCGGCAAGACTTGGTAGGACTTGGAAAAACTTGGCAAAATAACAGTTTTTAGTGAGTCTCGCCTAGAGCGAGTTCTTGGAGAGTCCCAATCCCCTAGGACTCAGCTAGGGTCACTCGGCTCAAGACTCGCCAAGACTTTGAGAGCCCTAGAGAGTTCTAAATCTATAGTTCTAACCACGTCTTACCTGCATCGACATTTTTACCTAAGTTTTTTTATGCATCTATAAAAACACGAGAGTTGAACTTATGAAAACTTGCCTAACAAAAAAATTAGAGAGTACTCGCAGAATTTGCAAACTATGCTTTTTACTATTTTTAAATGAGTAATGTTTTCCCATAACACAACTTGAGTTTTATGTATAATCTTTTCATAATTTTTTAAAACATAGATTGTTAACCCTGATATTTGGGGTGTACATAGTTTATTTATTATTAATTCTTTTTCAATTGGGAATTATAATTTAGTCACATATTCACCTTTGATACATAACTCATCTCGTATAATACCCAAGTAGCATTTTTCTTTTGTTTTGGTTGAAAGAAAGACATCAATATAGACAGACATCTTATTTTTCTGAATTTTATTTTCAATGCACGGGCATCTTGTTTGCTGTTTTCCTGAAGTAAGTTTGTACATCTGTAATAGAGAATACTTCCTCACACTAAGGTTGCAAGTAATACAGAATCTAACATGTCATGTGAACTCTTGCTCTCAAATACAATTGTATCTAAAGAGTGAGTTCTGCCAGGCATCTGCAGAAGCTTTAATCAAAACATTAGAAAAAGCCAACTCCTTTAATTAGCAAATTACTATCTTAGGTTTCACAACAGATCATTTCATTAGCAAATTTACTGGAAAATATGATCCCAATTATTTCAGATTTTTTTCAGTCAAACGAATTTAGAGATCTGAAAATCATCAAATTAACATTTTATTTACCTTTACGACTATTTTGCAGCAACTGCCAAAAATCATATCACATGGAATATGCAAAGTGAGGAGCCATTTGTTGACATCAATGTGGAGCTGAATGTGATATTAAAGGTCTTTTTTTCTACCCACCCAAGAATGCTACTTATTTCTCTTTCCCCAATTAGTTTTTATGGTCCAATGAAAATTAAGGAAATTTTTTTGTTCTCACCCTTTGTAAATTGGAAACCACAGTTCTTTTTCCAAACTTATTCTCATTAATGCTTGCAACAAAGAGCTTGTAGATTGCATTAAAGAGAAATATTGGGTGTGGTAAATATTTAGAAGAAACATCTTAATTGTTTTCATAAACGGTAATTCTCATTAATGCTTGCAACAAAGAGCTTGTAGATTGCATTGAAGAGAAATATTGGGTATGGTAAATATTTAGAAGAAACTTCTGAATTATTTTGATAAACGGTAATATTTCTCAACCTCTACCATGCTGATACTGTCTAAATAATTTATTGTGTGACTGCGTTTTGAACCATATCTCTAGAAATACCTTGAAAGATATTTTCTTCTGCTTAATATGGTTGTTCCTTTATGTTTCAAGTAATATATATATGTGTGTGTGTGTGTGTGTGTATAATACTCAAATTAAAAATTATATTGAACTGGACTACACAAAAAATAGGTCAATCTAGAATATATCAAAACTAAATCCTAAAAATATGGCACAGGTGTAGGCGTAAGGGCAGTGCGAGAAAGGGAGGAACAACATAGGAAATTCATGGAGAGCTGCCAGTAGCGGAGAAGGATAGAAGGGCAGATTTGAATCCACTAAATGGATCAAAAGGTCTGAGATCCTCCCCTTCATAACGAGATCAACAAAATCCCGCTTGGAATTTGAAAGGAAAGAATACCCCATGGATGGCAGAACAGGGATTCACAGTGACAAGCCAAATGATGGCGAACAACTTAGGAAGGCATTGGAGAGATTAGAAAAAAGTGACTAGAAGTTTGGAAGATTTAGATCAGATTTTGACGTGCAGAAGATGTTGAGAAGGAAGACAATGGATATTCCCTCAAACACTCTGGATGGGCGAAGGCTTAAGAATAGGGCCTTCTTTGCCAAATGGGCAGACGGAGGGTATTCAAAAACCAAACTCATCAATTGGTGGAAGGAGCATTGAGTGTAAAGAGCCTGGCTGGCTCTATCACCAGAATTCAGCTGCAAATAATTCTTTTATCTCTAGATTCTGTATTTTTTGGTATTTTGACAATTATATGCTTTTTGAATCTTTCAACTAGAGCAAATAAAATTAAGACACTGGAATTCCAAATGAGATTTTTGTTAAAATTCAACTACACAGCTAATTCTAAATAGGCCGTACACTTTATTGCATTATTCTCATTGCAAGCTGGAAATACTAACCAGTGATAAAAACCTGATCAGCAATTTATGACTGAGTCGGCTTGACTGGAAATTGTTCACGCCAGCTCTCCCAAACTGATTTACAATATAAGTGGAGGTAATTGCCCAATCCCTTCCATTCCTTATGCTGTGGCAGGACTATAAGGATGGCCTTCTAATTGCCACGGACCACAATTCCCAAGATCCTCAATTACTACTGCAGCCATGTATGATGGGACGGCTTCCGAAAAACCCTAGGCACTGTTTAAATCTTTCAAGTTAAATGCACAACGTGCTTAATGCCTGGCACTAATCGCTGGGCAAAGATTACCAGTTCTTAGTGCGATGGATAACCTGGATTCACAATTCAAGGTCTCAGCAATGTCTGAATTCAAACTCCAATGATGTCGTAAACTTCAGAAGAAAGAAAATAACATAGTCAAGGATAAACCATTCTCCCCAAAATGAAAGTCTTTTAAACACCTCCTTCGAAAATCAGCTTCTCCCATTCACTTCACATGAAACCGAATACTTGACATCAACCATAGCACATAAAATTTGAAATATTATAAAATAATATCACCTCCCCAATACAAAGTTGGCGCCAAGTATAAAGTCATTAATGAAGCTCTAAATGACTTATCATTAATTCTAAGTTGGCTTATCTTATATAATAAAGTTTTGTTTTAAGCTTTATAATTAATTGTGTTAAACTTAATTAATTATCTCCAACTCATTACTATAACTCCAGGCCACTTCCACATGCTCTGCCACGCCAATTATTCAGACACCTTGCCACAAATGGAAACTGACAAAAATAGGCTTACTATAAATAGTAAGTCCTGAACCCGAGACCCCCAAATCAAACCATTAGCCCATGAGGGTCGCAGTGATGGGCTAACAAAGATGTGTCCCAGACACCTGCTATAATGGGGACATCACATTGAGGTACAGGGTGAGCTATCTTTTTAGCTAATGGCTTTATCTTGGCCGTGTGCAATTCATTGGAGCAGAAGAATGTGATTTTGGGCAGAGGTTCGATAATGGTAGATGATGTAGAGTTTTTCATCAAAGACTAGGAACTATTGTTTGATCCGTTAAAGCAAAGAATGGGATTGACCTCAAGCTAAATTAGGCTCCTTAATTTGCCCTCGAATACTAGTGTGCAAAAGCTCTAAGACGCATCGGAGAGGAGTTGGGTTCTTTTGTCAAAATAGCCGAGGGCATAGCATTGAGGGAGAACAAATCATTCACTAGAATCTGTTTTGAGGTAGATTTGGATGGAGGATGTTGGGAGGAGCTAGAGATCTTGGCGGAGGTCAAAACTTGGATACAGAAAATTATAGTTGAAAAGCCATCTGCACAAGAAGGCATGGTCTCACGTAGACTGGAGAGGAAGGAAATCCCTACTAACGTAGGTGTTTCAAAGAATGAGATTTGAGAGAATAAGGGGAAAATAGTAATGGTTTCATCAAGGAAATCTCCATTCAAATATTTGGAAACCTTGGGACTTAGGAAAATGGTAGAGGAGGCACTAAGAGCAGTGTGTAGATAGCTTTGGATGGCTTAAGGAGGTGACTTCAAGGGACATTACGGGGACAGAGGAGTTACCGTTTGAGTCAGCTTCTCTTGATAAATCAATAAGCCCAAAGGATATAGGAATAGAGAGTCTTTTGTAGGTCGAGATATGGAGAAGGCGGCTAGTTGCTTGGGTCTTGAGGGAGGCAACCCCTTGAGGAAAGTGGCTACAAAAGTTGGCACCTCCTTCCAAGGTCTCAAGGTTGGAGTTTGAGATTTAACAGTGGATTTTTTTGGGATTACTAGCGTGCAGTGATTAAGAGGTGTAGATTGGGTTCAACATCCTCGATTGGCAGAAGATCTCAAAATTTAGGGCGAAATTGGGACAGAGGTAGAGGATTGGATTTACAACCTTGGGGATCAAGAACCAAAATTGATGGTGACTCCCAAAGTGTCTTTAAAATTGGGCATCAGTCAAAATAAATCCTCAAAATCATCTCCAAGATTGTAGGGATAGGGAAAATTAAGAAGACCAACCAAGAAAAGTGTAGCATTGATGGGGATGCAGAAGATCAAGTAAAAATTACTAGGATGTTGAGGTAAAGGGGAATCCCCTTTCCAAGGGGCAATGAAGCTCATAATGTGAAATGTTAGGGGCTTAAATGCTCCTAACAAGAAATGGTTGGTTAAATGCCCACTAGAAAAGACAAAAGCATACATAATTTTGTTACAGGAGACCAATCTCTCCAATAATGAGGACGATTTCTTAAATAAGAAATTGAAAAAAATGGAAAGGTGTCTGGGTGCAAGCTAAGGAAGCCTCTAGGGGTTTATTGATGCTTTGGAAACCCCAAGCAGTATTGGTGGAGAAGTTAGCAGAGGGAAAGTACTAAGGAGTGTTTCCTCCAATCTGCATTTTATGTTGACCAATGTTTATGGCCCTGTTGCTTGTATTAGGAAAAGGGAGGTATAAGCAAGATTAGAGAATTTTCTTTCTTCCTAGCCAAATGAGTTTCACATATTGGGAGGTGATTTCAATGTGATATTGCATAGTGAAGACAAAAGAGAAGAGGTTCATTGAGGAGTTGCAATCTTAAGTGGATTCTGAAGACTAGGTGGAATAGAATAAATTGATGGAAGTGAAAACAAACAATAGTTTGTTCACAAGGATGAACAGGAGAGTGTGCTTTAGCAGCATAGTGGAAAAGCTAGAGAGATTCTTCTGGAAAGGAGATTTAGTGATATTCCCTTTTGGGCTTGATAGTGATACTAAAAATTGGATAGGTTCCAATTATTTTCTAGTGCAATTGAATATCTATGGAGAGAAACGGCCAAGAAGATGCCCATTTAAATTTGAGAACATGTGGATGCAACACTTGAATTTCTTTGAATTAGTAGGGGGTTGTAGGGAAGATGCACAAGCAAAAGGGTCAAAGGTGTTTAAGGTGGCTGTCAAACTTAAACTACTGAAGCAACCTCTTAAAGAGGAATAGATTACACTTCAAGAACATTTTCGAAAGGAAGAGGAAGATAGAAGAAGAAACAAGTGCTCTTAATGAGAAGGTGATTGCCACACAGATGGACCAAGATAGATTTTGGAAAGCGAAGGAGTTGATGGAGTATAAAGAGATCTTAGCGAGAGAGATCTTTTGGAGGTAGAAATCTAGAGAAATATGGATCAAAGATGGAGATAAAAACTCGAAATTCTTTCATATTAGAATCAAGCATCATAGGAATATTAATAGGATTTCTAGAATTGATCTGCAAAACAAAGTAGTGTTGGGTAATCCTAAAGAGATTAGGGAGACAACGGTTTCTTTCTTTCAAGATCTCCTCAACTACCGTGAAGGGTTGAATCTTTTGGCTCAACAAATGATCTTGGAAAATACCCCAAACTGATTATGGGAGAGTGGAATAATATGTTTACAACAAAGTTTTGAAAGGAAGAAATTAAAGAGGCACTGGATCAACCTCATCCAGAAAAAATTCTGGGCCCAGCCAACTTCCCTATTGTTTTCTTCAAAAATGTTGGGCTATTGTTGGGAAGGAGATTTCAGAGGCAATTGAAGATTCTAGAGAATCGGGAAAGGTGCTAAGGAAGATCAATAACCTTTTATAGCCTTGATTCGAAGAAAGAGCAAACCAACTCATTAGGCCAAAATCACTATGTAATACACTTTGAAAAATCATGGCCAAGGCAGTGGCAAATTGATTGAAAAGACTTCTCTTGGATACAATTTCAGAAGAGAACCGGATTTGTTCCTGCCAAATCCATCCTCGATGGGGTCATCATAGCACAAGAAGCAATGCACTCACTCAAAAAGACTAGTAGGTCTAGTATGTTAATCAAGCTTGACTTTGAAAAGGCCCGCAATCGAGTAGATAGGCAATTTCTTATTAAATTCATGGTGGTGTTTGGGTCTTGTTAGCATTGGCTTGACTAAATGTTTAGTTGTGTGGCTAGTCTAAAAATCTTGTTCCTGATTTTTTCAAAAAATCTTATACTTTTGGTTCGCCGATTTTTTCCCCAAACAATTTTTGTTGCTATGGTTAAATGATTGAGGCATCAAAAAGTGTCAGCCTGACACAAGGGTTAACCTCAAAACCAATTTCGCCATGATTGTTGAGTGCTAGAGAATAACTATTGAACACAGGCCTACCAAACCTTTTTTGTTGTTGGGGTTAGAAGTATCCTTCTAGATGTCTCTTTTGGCTTCTCAATTATCTTATTCTTCCTAGGTTTTCTTTTGCTTCAATGTTTTCATTCAAACATTATCTGTTAGTTTTTCTCGATGCATAGGTACTCCCACTGTTTTATTTTGACTATTGTACCTTTTTGTGGTTTCTTTGGCTAGTTTTAGTCTTACAAATAAAATAAAGCATGTTAATACAAGTTTTTCCAGTTTGAGTTCATTTACCATCTAGCTCCCTCACTGCCAATTCCATTTTGGGAGTTGAGATGTGCTTATCTGGAGATCTCTATTTTAGAGTCCTTTTTGTTGTATCAGTAAGTTTGTATGTGTGATAAACTAATATAATTCCAATCACAAGTGTTAATTTTGTTAGAGTAATAAGTTATTTCACTTATTAATTAAATCATTTTGATTTAATTATTATATGCCTAAAGTTTAGCTAAAGTAAACTAGAGATAAAAATTTAACTTGCAACCTAGGTTTTTCCTTTTTAGGGTTTTTGATCACCTTTATAAGGTTTGATCTCTTTGTAATTATTAATTATTGAGGATTCTATTGCATTGAGGAGTTTCTCTCCATTGTTTTGCATATGATGTTTCCTCTTTGATCGATCTGTTATTGCTGGCCTCCCTAGCTTTTGCTTCTCTCTTTCTGTGACAGGTTTGCATGCAGGTGATTCTTGGGAGCTGTAGGGTTGAGTTTTCATTAACTCCAATATGGTATTAGAGCTCTAGATCATCATGCACATGTTCTCTTCATGAGAGATTTGGCCTTGTCCTTCAGATCTGTGTTTTTGAAGAGGTTTTTTGTTTCAGATTTTTGTGGATCTGGGGGGAGTTTGTTTTTGGAGCACTTTGGGCTCAAACAAACCTCACGGTTGTCCTCAAAAGGCCCAAAAACCCTTATTTTCATATAAGGCATGCCCAATTTGGACACAATTGCATTCTTGGGCAAAATTATTATTATTATTATTTTTTGTACGACCCTTTTTCTCGGCACATTTTTCTAGGCGGCGAAATAAATTCAGAATTTTTTTTCTTAGTACCTGCCAATTTTGGCCAAAATTTTGGCAGTCCCACCATATTTAGCGGCCTCGCCAGATTTAGTCGAGCTTCACCAACTTTAGCCGAGATTTCTTGGGACTCTTCTTGTTTTGGAGCAGTTTTCAGTTTTTTGCTCATATCTTGAGCAAACGAAAGCGTTTTTGGGCAAACGAGATATAGTCGAAAAGCTGGTTCCGAGCTCGAGCTTTTTTTGCAAGTTTGGTTTTCTGATTTTACTGTTTTGCATGTGTTTTTGCCAGTCAAAGTCAGGGTTCCTTTTTGCGCTCCGGGAGGCATGTCTTGCTCATCTTGACTCCATTTTCCGAATTCCGCATATCGTTGGAAAGCTGGTTTTGTGCTCTTTACTGTGGTATGGGTCTCATTTTCAAAATCTGCTCTAGGTATATTTTATTCAGTTTTTTGCTTTTTTGCAATCTGGTGAATATAATGGATGTTTCGGGTCTTGGGATCGTTTTCCTTGCATGGGATGACTCCTTTTTAGCTGTTACTCATGTCCTTACAGCTTTTTGTCATTCCCGAGCATTGTAGACATCTAATTCTGTAGCATTTCTTTTTTGCGAATGCCCTGAGATAAAGTGTCATCTGTTGTATGCTTGGGATCTTGCACATTTTGTTTTTTTTGTACTCGCACTACATCATAAAGTGTCATGGGGGGTTTGATCTACCTTTGTCAAGTGAGTATTCCTTCCACGACATTAGCCTCATGATGTGTGTCAAGAGAGTGATCCTTCCACGACACCATCCTTTATACGTGTTTGTACTTTCTTCTGCACTTTTCATGTTCCTGGTTCTTCGACATGTAGTTATTCTTGACAGTCTAGTTCAGTTTACCTATCATGTCTCTCCCTGCTCAACATTATGGGGGGTATCTCCTGTTGGTTCTAATGCTTCCTTGGTTCGATGGAGTGAGCTATATATTTAGTATTTGTTCCTATGTACTAGGCGAATGCAGTGGCTGGGTAACTATGCATTTCGGTGAGATGGATCATTTACCATATGGACACTCTTTCATTCTTGTTTTCGAGGCATCCTTCCATCTTTTGATCAGCTCTTCAGACTTTGGTGTTTTTTGCCATCTGTATCTTCGAGTTCCGATGTTTTCCTTTGTTTGCCATCCTGATTCGAGTAGTGTCATTTGAGGGAACTCATGCAGATTACAGTCTTCTCTACCTGATCATGTTCTATTACAGTGGAGGTTCCAACAATTATTCTTCGACAATGTTTGCAGTTTCATGCTTCAGTGGTGTTCTTCATGTTCTTCCTTTGTTCCTATTTTCTGGGACATTCTCTAGTTTGGAGGCTTCTTCAGTCCTTCATTGAGCTTCATCTCTTTTCGGAGAGGGGTTTTTCCCGCTGGGTTTTTTCCTTTTCTCCTCTTTACAGAGATTTCTTGTACTTGGGTACTTGATCAGGCCATGTTGTCGGGACCCATTTCTTGCTTTCAGTAGTTGTTCTAGGTTTTAGCTTCTCCCTAAGTTTATCTTAAGGGGGGGTGTTAGAGTAATAAGTTATTTCACTTATTAATTAAATCATTTTGATTTAATTATTAAGTCACTTATTATCTCTAGTTTACTTAAGCTAAACTTTAGGTATATAATAATTAATTCTTTTATTAATTATTATCTTGCAACCTAGGTTTTTCCCTTTTAGGGTTTTTGATCACCTTTATAAGGTTTGATCTCTTTGTAATTATTGAGGATTCTATTGCATTGAGAAGTTTCTCTCCATTGTTTTGCACATGATGTTTCTTCTTTGATCGATCTGTTATTTCTGGCTTTCATAGCTTTTGCGTCTTTCTTTCTGTGACAGGTTTGCATGCAGGTGATTCTTGGGAGCTGTAGGGTTGAGTTTTCATCAACTCCAATATATTGTGTTTAACTGATATTTTAAAGAGAGTGATACTGATTTTTTCTGTTTTATCCCCTGCAAAAATTACAGCATGGTCATTCCACAAGACTTAATTGATTTTCTAATCTCTTAATTAACTTGCATAAAATCAAACAATTTGTTGTAGTCTCTATCACATACATATGAGAGAGAGAGAGAGATCTATCTATCTGCAATTGCATCTGTGAGTAGAGAAAATCATGGCTGGAAGTTAATTATTATAGATCATATAAAAGATCTTTTCTATAAATCTGCATATTGAGGCTAATAGTTTTGATCATAAATCCAGGTTTATGGCTTGCCATTTTCTTTACTCCCTGTATCAGCTGTTGAACGACCTGGAAATGTGTAAGCATTGTGTTTCCCATTGGTTTTCAATTGCACTATTGTCATTAATTTCAGTTTGAATTAGCTAAAGGAGCACACATGATTTTTATCACGGTCTAGAATGATATTACTTTGTGTATTTTTTGTACAGCGTACTACAGTCTCTGGTTAATCAGCTTGTTCCTAATTTCTTGGAACAACTACTAGAAGATTACAATCATTGGGTTGAGACAGGAGCATTTGAGTCAGATAGAGAATCATTGTTCCCTACCAAGCCTAATATTGAACTTGATGAAGCATAAACTTGATCATTATGTGATACTTGTAAACTGTAATTCCTTGTTTAAATCAGAAGCTGATTCCTCTGGTTATAGTTTTACATCTTTTGTCTTTTAATTAGAATGCTAGTCAAAGCTTATCCAGTTGATGAGGACCAACTAATATAGAATGATAAACTGTACAATATTGGTCTTTCAAAAATATTGCTCCTCCAGAAGCAGCTATCTAGTTGACGAAACAATGAAAGCAGGCAGCAAATAAGTTCTGAGGGATAACTACATAATGAGGAATGATTTCATAGGATGCCAAAATTTAGCAGTTGAATTCTAGATATGATAGATAAATTTGCAGGACCACAAATTTTCTGGGAGTTTTCAGTTGCTCATGTTGAAGATTTATAATATTACAAACAACTTTATCACTAATTTTCCATGTATATAGATATTGGTCAGTCGCAACCAGAGATTTGATTACATGAGAAAAAGGAAAGGTCCTTTTATAGTCTACAATACCAGCCATATGTTTTTGGGTTTAAATATGGTGACAGCAATATGGGACTAACCTGTAATCCTTGCAAGAGACACCTAACTGTGCTACAAACAAGGCGTACATACCCTACCCCTTGTGCGATTTGAACTTGTGACCTTTCTTTCAGGAGCACAAGTTCTCCACCACTAGGCCAAATCAGGGTGTATAAGAAAAAAAATTAGAACCTATCGCACAATTGTGGGAAGAACAAATAATATGCAGTGGAAGATGTTCTTTTCAACCAAAATTGCTGTGGCCGGACATGTCACTGGAGCTGTAGGTGCACAACATGGATTACCCAATTTTATAATATTGCATTTGGACAACATAAGCAATTTGTGAGCAATTACAATTTTTCTCTTTAAATATTATTAAAAATACTTGAGAAGTGATACGTGTGATAGAGCTTTAGCTTTGAAAGTAAAAATGTAATCTCCAAATGATGTATGTACGCACTAACATGAGCTATCGATTACCAAGTAGATTATTATGAGATTTTTGCTATGTCTAATTGACTGCATTTGTCATGATCTTTTGGGATGTATTCTGTAGGCAGCAGTAGGATATTGTATATTAGAAAATTACTTGAAAATTCTTAAGTCCATATACTGGTTATACATTTTCACAATGGCAATATATATAACCGTAAAACACCATCAAAGCTGACGTCTTATAGAAGGGGAAGAAGGTTGGTTGTCAAAGCAAATTCAAATAAATTGGTAACACCATTGTCTTGGTGACTTTCACTAGCCACAGGATGTCTCGTTTCCTTAGCACCCCATATTCTCTGCCATACATCAAATCCTTCACATTGTTTCATGTGAATCTACTCATCAATATAATTTGGGTCTATCATCTATATCGTGAGGGAAAGATGTCTTCAAAGCCGTTCATCCACTTCAAGATCTTATTGATCAAAGCAATTTTTTAACCGGTGAGATAGCCCATTGCATGCTGCCAATAATAAGTCTATTTTCCTTTAGGTGCGTCAACAATTGTGCTAGGTTCTTCCTTATTGCTTTCAGTGCAAAATGGTCATGTTCACCGGTCTGGTTCTCTCTTCTCTTAGCTAGACTGACTCAATTACACGATACAATCAGCGAACTGCAGATCTTGCATTCGTTGCTTAAATACTTCCTTTGTTGCCTATTCATTTCCTCTCTCTCTAGCTTAAAATAATTGTACTCTATGCTCCAACCTTTCATTGATTGAGCAATAATCCCATGTGTCTTCTTGTTTTGTGGACGCGGGAACATGGGGATAGGGTGATGGATTTGAGTGAAAAAAGTTCTTATTTAAGATTTTATGAATGGCAAGGGGACAAATGATTAAAATAATATACAAAATTAATATTTGCAACTTTAAATCCAAATAGATAAAAATAACATAGACAAACCAAAGGAAGCGTAAATTTCAATGAATAGTACAAGAACAATTGTTGCATCTTGTATAGTACATAAGCAACAAGCTCAAAAGTGAAGGTATCATTTGATTGATATCTTGGAAATTGCTCCACTTCTTCTTGTCCTAAAGTCTTACAGCCAACTAGGGGATGTTAGAAGGTTCAAGGGATAGCCACGAAGAAGTCCCAAAAAAACATAAAGAACTTCCTTGAGATGCCTTGAAACTTTTAAAAATGCCAAAAGGACATGAGACATCCTGTCTAAATTCTCGAGGGCATTTAGGACTTCATTAAGATTTAGGTGAGATGTCCACATGGAACACTCCTATAATGTTGTCGTATGCTAACTTTCTTCTAATTTATTATTTAAAGAGAACACTTCAACTATATAGAACTTATTGTGTAATAGAATTCAACAACTTCTATATTTTTAGACCATCTTTGCCAATCTTCTTTGTCGATAAATATCCTCTCTTGTAATATGCTATCTTACAAAATTAGTATTTATTTAGGGTTTTAGCACCAAGTGCTTTAGGTGATTTATTAGTAAAATAACAAGCAGGAGTTATTGCCTTTGCTAAAATACATTTTCCAACCATATATCTATTATCATGTTTCTAGAACTATCCATTAATGTTTTATTCATTCTCTTAACAATACCATTCTTTTGTGGTAACAAATAGTCATGTATTGAACCAAGGAACCTTGAACCATTTTACATCTATCCTTTATGAAATGCATAGTCACTCTACCATGTACATACTCTCCTAATGTAATGCTCATACTCGTGTGGGTACACATAGATATACAACAATCTATGTGTGTTTAGTTTTTGCATGTGTGTACATATATGAGTATATGAATATATACTTGTATATGTATGTATACTTGTGTGTTTCTAAATGTAAACACTATTCTTGCATCTCTTTACCCCCCCATTGTATGTGTAATTATAGGTATGTGTTTACATTTAGAAATACACGTACGCATGCAAACATGTGTGCAAGTAGAGTACCCTTATGTTCTTCCCCTTCCCCCTCTTAATTTAATCTAGAATGTACCTACCCTTTTTGTGGGTCTCATGTATCATTTATTTAAATATATAAAAAGAATATGATTTTCTATTAAGCTTTTACATGCATGTGCCTAGTACAAAAAGTGCTCTTTTGAATGCAATTCTAAGCTAGTCATTAATGAAATTCTAGATGTAAAAATACAATGCCATTAAATTTATTGTGAAGTTAAAATTAATTATCAATTGATAATTTTCAAAAATGAAATGCAATGCCACAATACTATTTAAATTTACAATGAAGTTATGAGTCATTATTTTATTGTAGAGATTTCATTTTTAGCCCATACACATCTATCAAAATACTATCAAATTCATTTACATTTATCTTTTTAGTATTTTCACATCTATAAGTTTGCAAAAATTTTTACATGCATAATCTAGCCTTTGAATAATAGACTAGTTACAAATAATTTATAGAATATTTCATTATAAAGAACACACATAGAAATCTATTAATCAATTGAAGATATGAATGTAATTAACATATATAACAAATGTAAATGGCACAACCACATAATTGTATAAGCCTCTAGGAAAAAGTTAGAAAACCCGACAACAACTCCATATAGGTAATTGTTGGCCAACATCAGGGACTCACCTCTTAACCAGTATGACTCAAGCACTCTTGGCTTTAGCCACCCCCTAAGCTAAAAGTCCACATTCCAAGCGAAGGCCAATTTAGAATCTAAAAAGTTAATATTGCATCCAGGTTTAGAGTAATAGAAAACTAATCATAATGGAGGATACAAGAGGTATGCAAACCTTATAGGAAGCAACCAAAGGTTCTTAGGGCCCAAATTTATATCTTAAACAACCATAGGCACCAACACAACCATTAGTCTTTTTCCAAGGGTACATCATCCATTTTCAACTTCCACACATTTAAATTTTGTCTATTGAACTTTTCAATCTCTATATTTTAAAAGGAAGCCAAACTCTTACAACAAGCTCTTAATTATGTTGACTAGACAAACTACAATCATCATGGATTTTGATGTCATATCAAAACTACATGAATAAATTTAGGCTCAAACCTAAGACCCATTTTAGATTGCCAATCTATCAATTCCTCACCATGTTTATGTTTCCTAGACTGTGGAATACTTCCTCTAAAGAAAGGCGCTAATACTATTGTTAATGCTCATGTGTTTACATGTGAAAGTTGATTTTGCAATGCTAAGCTTTATTATTTAATAAATTTATCCTTATGTATACATTACATGAAGACTAGTCAAGTACTTGGTACTTATGAAGGGATATTGGTTTGACAAAACAACTTTATTACAAATGTGTGTGTGTGTGTGTGTGTCACTTTAGCAAAAAAATCGTATTAGTTCTACGAGGCAACATGCTTATATATATAATGTCAAGGTGATCATATTCCTTTCATTTTACAACAATGATAATAATTTTCCATTTACTTTTTGACATTTATAAATAGATCCAAGCTAAGTGTGCACATGGTGATCTATAGCTTGAATAATGTGCTAGCAATTCAATCTGCACCTAAATAACATAAAACATGTGAGGCTTGGTGGCTTAGTGATTGTGTACCATAACACACTGATAGAAGGTCTTATGAGATTATTGTATCTCACCCATCAACAAACATAAATTAAACTTTAAACCCACAAAAAAAGAAAACACCAATAAGTTGTTGATGTTAACATGCACTAAAACTTTACTCAAGACCACATAGTTATATTGAGAGAGAGAGAGGGGGGGGCATGGAGGGGAACGGAGCGGAGGGGAAGGGGGTAAATCAATATAAAAAAGTTTTTTACCATTTTTAAACTTTATCAAACACAATGGTATTATTTACTAAATTCCAACAACCATGCATGCATAAGAAGACAATAACACAATGTTTTATGTGGAAACTCTATTGGGTAAAAACTACGAGAAATCAACATTTTTATATATTTCTCCTTTTACTTTGTAGACAGCAATCTCCTAGAGGCACAAACCCCTAACTTAGTTTGTGAATACTAACCTATTGGAAGCACCAACTCCCACTTCTGAATTTGTAGACACCAACTTACTGGAGGCACCAACAGCTACATTCACTTTGTGACATCATCAACTCACTAGAGACACCAACCCTTCATTTAATTTTCCACCTTATAATGTTGTTTCTCCAATAGACTATAGATTCACTGGAATGCTCTTTTTCAAACTACCCAAATGTCCTTCTCAAATCCCTTATAATTTGATCGTAAAACTGTCCCAAAATGTCCACAATCTTCTCATATGAAAAGACACTCTTTTCAATATGGTTCATAATCTTTGTTATCTTTCTATTAAACCCTTCACTAAGTCTCATAAAGTCTTCATAGTTATGCTTATAGAATTTTCATAAATATGATCATCGAATCTGCATATAATTTTTATATTTGATATATTCGTCTTGCATATCTCATATGTCTTTTGTCTTTTTATATTTTCATTAACTGCCGTGTAGAAAGAATTTATTTCTCTTACTCCTTGTTCATACACTGTTCTTGTTCATACACTGTAGAATGAATTTATTTCTCTTATTCCTTGTTCATACACATTTCTTATTGATGCGTCTTCACGTATCTATATTTCTTCTCATAGCGCTTCTCACATCACATTTAATTTTCTATTCTCCATTTCTTATTTCATTTTATATCCTTATAAAAAGGATTGATCATGTGAAGAGACATCCTTCTAAAAAGGGCTCTCTCTATGAATATTCACATCCGTTTGTGAGACTATTTATTTTTGATTGCTTCTATTAAAGAAACTTTCTTTTGGACTTAAGCGCTGCCTTGTTAAGTATAGCAACCACCTACTTAATGGCAACTGTTGTTTCATCTTTCTTCATTATATGTTAAAATCTGTGCACTTAAAATATCATTGTTTCTTCAATTTGCTATCGCTGATTGTTAATTAAACTCCAATTGCTTACTTTTCTTCATCCATATTTGGGCGAGTAGTATTAATACTTGTTTTCTGCTCTTTTAAGGGAAGGGTCTTATAGGAGGGGCTTCCTAAGAATTTTCAGCAGGTGCTGTAGAGATTTTTAAGGAATATTTTAAATCGGATGGTTTCATAAATTTCTAATGCAGCTCAGTTTTAAAGTTTAAAAACTAGAATTTAAGGATGTTGGGAGTCTCATAGATTTTTTGTTAATACTTTAAATAAAGAAATTTTTATTTACGATAGGTTTTTGTATTTGATTTTTGTATAGACAAGAAATAGACAAACTTAATTTTTCCTATAAAATTTTATTTCTACAAAAACTAAAAATTTTAGAAATAATTTTCCTAAGCTTGTGGAGCAAATTCTAGTCCTGCCATTTTTTTTTCTAAATGATCTTACAGCAATGTATTTTCTCTTCATGAAGCCTCTTCTTCCTTGAAAATAGAAGCTTAAGCCCCTCCATAAGACTTCACCCTAATCTTTTAAAATAAATTGTTTACCTTAAACAACAATAATTTAATGTTGGTCGGTCTGCCAATGAATATCATGGTGGGCGATCAATTTGAGACTTCATTTGTTTTGATTGTTTATTTCCATGTTGGACACACCATCAACTATGGTTTGATCATATCACATACAGCTTTTGCTATATGCCACGATTTATAAAACTAGGCCAATACAAATGTCAAACACCAAAATCTCACGTCCAGAATGCCGGGAGAATGGGAATCTCATCAACAGGAAATGAATTGACCTTATGCCAATTCAAACCTTCAAATTATTGTTTTCACCGCACAAATGTTGAAGTTGGCGGGAAGCCATGAACTCAAAGAAGTCACACTAATTTCAGCGGCCGTATTGAGTAGAAGAAATCTCAAGTATAATGTTATAAAATCGCCTCATATCAAAGATGTAATTTGTTCTCTATCTTAACTAAGGCTATTACTGTGGTATTTTCTTCCTCATGGTTGCTGCTTAAATCATCTAGTTGCCATTTGTGGTCGCTGATTGATTTTAGTTTTGTCATTGGGCTGCCAATCTCCAACTTGACGTCTTCATCACTACTTATAGTTATTAAAAAAAATTCAATGAGGTCTCTTAAACTTAGCACTGCTTTATAATATTTTACTCCATCTTATAGTGATCGCTGCTTTTAACATATTCTTTCTTTGTCAATCTTATTAGACAATCACTTCTATCTTGATTGTATATGTTGTCTTCTCATTGCCGCATCTCATACTCATTAACTCGCTGCTATCCTTAATAGTTGATGATGAAGAATTCAAACCAACACTTAGCAAATCTGTTTAGTCTAATCATAAGTCTAAGATCTATAAATGAAATCCAACATCATATTAATAGAGTACTTTCTTCATGAATGTGTAACACAAAATAAAGCAAAACTATAAAAAAAAAAGTATTTATGAAACACTTAATTTCATTGCTCTCTTACCTTCAAGATTTTGTGTAGAATGGTGTTTGCTTTGAGTCATTTAAGCACATGCACAAGATGACATTGAAAGAATAGAGTTTGGTCAATTGATGCAAAGTACGAAGACTAGAAATGAGGATATGATGCAAGATGATAATGACCACAATGCTGACAAGATGATAGCTAGATGGCAAGAGTTCTCCAAAGACTAGTATGCATAAGATCATTAGGATTCAAATGAGAGGACAATTTTTTTTTGATGAAAATAGTAGCAAAACAAGGGTGTTGTCCTTTACACAACCACAGTCTAGAGGCATCAATAGAGATCAAGGACACACTAATAGAAGCGGTGTTAGCATTTATAAATAAAAACAACACACTAGTAGAAATGCTAGTAGCCCACCTCAAGAGTGGGTAGACAACTCACCCACAACATGGGGAGGAGAATGAGAGGCTAAAGAATGATTTTTCCTATGTCATCAGATAACTATCCAGGCGAGGCTATCATTAGGAACCCCCTACACTGGAGAGCAACTAGTAAAACTATGTTTTTAAAATGTCAGTACAAGGGTAGAATGTTGAGAAAGTTGTACATCATCAGCCGAAGATTGAAGCAACAAGCGAAGAAGGATCCACACGACTAGAGGGGGTTGCACCAGCAGCAACAGGAGGAGTAGTATCTACACAGACCAATGAGGCCAGGTTTATAGTAGGAGCATCATCTAGATTTGTAGTAGGGGCTTCATCCATAGGGGAGTTGTCGTCATCCTGTGATCCTTCATTAGAGGAAGAATCAAAAGTTAGGACAGTCAAATGTTCATCATTAGCATCCTTCCACCAAGTGGAAGTGCCTTTACGCCACAAGTGATCAATCAGTTGCCAGGTGACCAGTAGAGAAGCATTGACGACATCAAAAAGGGAGGCCCTTGTAATCCACCGCTTGACTCATACTTTTTGCACCCTCATCCATATTTAAGAAACAACCAATAGAGTTGTCAATGGCCTCAAAACAAGAGTTCTCCCAAAAATGAAGGGGAAGATTAGGGAGACTAACCCACACTAGCTGCACACTAAGTGGTTCAGTAACAGGGTTAAAGGAGGCTATCCAAGGTTTGGCCAAGAGAGAGTGAGTCCCCCAAATCTGTAGCTTGCTTAGCACCAAATCTCGTTCTTCTGAAAACAACAATAAAAAAACCCTTTGCACAAGGGAAAAGCACAATGTTACCAAAGGTTAAAGGTCTCCAAGAATTCATCACCTAGAAATAAAAATCCAAAAGGGAAGGCTAGAAAATAATGAATCTATAAACCAACCCAACACATTGGTAGAAATCCACATTACCACCACATCCAAAACACACACCACCACAGGGAATGTCTTGGCACAAGCAAGAGTCAAGATTTCTCTTTTGAAGGAACAACATATTTGGCAATACAGAAAAGCTTCATCCACCAAAATAAAATAGAGGCTTTGGGGGGGAGCCCCTCATTCACCACCTTAGTAGACCCAGTATCAAGTCTCTGAGAAGAGTGCCTAATGAGCATCTCTCCAACAAAAACCTTACCACCAATATTATTAGGAACATCACCCCCAACCAGATGAGGAGAAGCACCCAAAGACCCCAACACGGGAATCTTTGAGGGAGAGGAATTTGGACTAGAGACGACATCATTTGTTGCCTCATATTGCACACTAGAGACAACATTAGCAGACCGAGAAAGAACGTGTTCCATAGTCTCAACTGCGAGAGAAAAATACTAGGAATGTCCAACCTCCATCGTAGGATCCCTCAAACTAGGGGAAACACCTAACAAACAGGTAGAGAGCATCGTTCCAAGGTTCAATCTTCCAGAGAAAGCGATAAATGGAGTTATTGGAGCCATCAGAGCCTCTTTTACACAACATTAAATAAGTTCACCAAAATAACCATATTAGTTTAGGCCATGCATTTGATTAAAAAGGTAAGAAGGCCCATTAGAATCTCCACTATGCTCATATCTAACAATAAAGGGCAAATAATAAGAAGTGGAAAAATGAATGACTAAGATTAGAGATGGGTATGAATTATGTGAGAAATAATGAGAATAAAGGAGATTAAGAGGTTAATGGAAATATAGAGCTAGATTGAGTGGTCAGTAAGATATTATTGACTTCTGGTAATTCATCACAAGATTCAATGAATCTAGAGATGTTGAGAGACGTGAAATGGAAAAGGTCAAATGAAGAGACAATTGACATTTGTCACATGCCTACAAATTTAGAGTTGATTCATGTGAATGGAAATGATCGGTTGAAATTAGAAAATAAGGATCATGAATTAATTTATAAAATAAAAGTATTTATTTAATTAATAGAAGAAAAGGAAAAGTGTGAAATGAATAATTAAATAAATGAATATTATTTAATCATAGGATAGAAAAAATAGTGGATTTTAAATGTGTGTGTGTGTGTGTGTATATATATATATATATATTATATATATATATATATATATT
>MU225509.1:1134737-1146818 GCA_018584345.1 Thuja plicata | reverse complement strand
ATATATAGAGAGAGAGAGAGAGAGAGAGAGAGAGAGAGAGAGAGTTGAATTTTGATAAAACAATAGTCACCAACCTTTTAATCTATTTCTTTTGCTTTCATTGTAAGAAAGTAGGGCACTAGGCAAAGAAATGCCTGACTAAGGCAGCTCAAAGGAAGATGAAGAAACAGGTTCCTGTGGGAAAGCCTAAAGACAATGGGGAAGAAACTTCAAGGGGGTTGCAACCCAACAAAGTGGTGGATAAGGATCAAAACAAGGATACAGATGACAAGGGCAAGGAGAACAACCATGCTAAAAATGGAAGTACAAAAAGTAATGAAATCCCATAATACCAAGCAGAGGTAGTAGTCATGGGGATGTGATATAGGGGGACATTAATAAGAAGCAAGAAATGATAATGAAGGATACTTTGGAAAAGGGTGAGAGAAATGCAAACTTGCATAGTAGTCCTGTTGTTAAGGAATCAAAAGATGTGAAACATGATGTGCAGGGTCCAGAGTCCCCAATGCCTAAAGATAATGGAGAGGAAGAATCAGAATGGGAGGATGCTCAACAATGCATTGTTTTAGGTCAAGGATCCCTAGAAGCATCACAAAAGTCTCCTCGGGTGATCAAGAGTACCTTTCTGGAGAATCAAACCCCGGACTGGGGAGATGCAGAGTCCATAAATCAGGCTTTAAAGAGTTACCAAAGTGGGCAGGATGATGGAGTAGGAGCTTCTGAGGATGCAAAAAAATAAAAGAGCAAGAAGAAGAAGGCTACCCGACCCACTACAAGAAGCTCAAAAATTGGGGATGTGAGAGGAATGATGACTTCTCCTGGTAGACCATCTAATCAGAAAATTAGATCCATGGAGACTAAAAATAATATAGCGGATGGAAGCCAGAGGACCATCCTAGAGGCAGGACCTTTTATTAAGGTATGAAGATTATCTCTTGGAATATTATAGGATTGAATAATCCTCATAAGCAAGATCTTATTAGAAATATGATTAGACATAATAGACCTGATATTTGTTTGATCCAAGAAACCAAAATGCTTAAGGAGAAGTTTGAAAAACTTAGATTTTTTAAGAATGACAATATTTGTGGGGGGATCCTGAAGGAGCTTCAGGGGGTATTGCTACCCTTTGGAACTGTGATGTTATTAAAGGCGATGTTATTTTTCAGGGGAATAATGGCTTGTATTAGATTTAGTCATCTCAAGGATGGCACGTCTTGGGTGTTGACCAATATTTACACCCCTAACACCAAAAATGGAAAAGATTCTTTTTGGGAGATGCTATCCAATTTAAGAAGAAGTTTTAGTTTTGAGGAGTGCATTGTTATGGGAGATTTTAATACTCCCCTGAAAGAAAGTGAAAAAAGGTGGGGAGCCAAACCAATATGGACAACAAAATGAACCTTATGAATTTCTTAGATGAGCAAGCCCTCCATGATGTTGAATTACAAGGAATTATTACACCTTAACTAATAGAAGAAGTGGGAAGAATCTCATTAAGGTTAGTCTCGATAGAGCCCTTATTAGTAATGATTGGTTCATTCATTACTACTGCTCGCTTTCTGCTCATGTGAGAGTTGGATTTGATCACAACCCTATTACTTTCATGGCTGATCCCATAACCAGAAAGAGGAATTTTCCCTACAGATTTGAGAAGATGTGGACACAACACCCACAATTGGAACAAAAAATAAAGGAATGGTGGAAGATAAAGATAAAAGGTACTGCTATGTTTATTCTTGCAAAGAAACTTAAACAGGTTAAGGAGAATATCAAAATATGGAATAAGGGCACTTAGGAAATATTTTCACTACTAAGTCCAATATTTGTTTGGAATTGAAAGAAATTCAGGATAGGATTAAGCAGGATGGATATGCTAAAATGACAAGAGAACAGGAGAATGAGAAACTGGTGGAGTATCATGATATTATATCTAAAGAAGAGATTTTCTGGTGACAGAGATCTCAAAATATTTTTCTGAAGGAAGGGGATAGGAATACTAAATATTTTTTCATGACTACTCTTAAGCATAGATTGGCCAATAGAATTACCAATTTAATTATAAATGGTACAAGATCTAATGATGACGATGCTATCAGATTGGAGGGGAAAAGTTTTTTTCAAAACCTTCTCCAACAGGAGATAGATCTCGACTAGGAAGCTCAAAGGGATTTTGTAGATGGTATTCCCCATATCTTAAATGAGAACCAGAATGTTAGTCTTACTGCTATCCCTTCTAATGATGTAATCAAAAGGGTTGTCTTTTTTTTTGAAGGGAACAAGGCCCTAGGCCCTGATGGATTGCCCTTGTTTTTCTTTCAGAAATTCTTGACAATAATCGAAAAGGATGTTACTAGTGCTATGAAGGAATTATTTGGCTCCAAGAAGCTTTTGAAAGAATTGAATGGGATATTTATTGCCCTTATCCCAAAAAAAGCATGGAGCAGATAAAATGGACCAGTTTAGAACAATAAGTTTATGTAATTCGACATACAAAAACATTTCTAAGGTGTTGACTACAAGGATTCTCTCTATTTTGTCGTCTCTCATATCTTGGCAATAGAATGGTTTGTCCCAGGGAGGCAAATCATGGATTCTATCATCTCTATCCACGAAAATGTGCATTCCCTGGTTATGTCTAAAAAGGAGGGGCTCATTCTGAAACTAGACCTATCCAAAGCCTATGATAGGGTGGATTGGGATTTTCTTAAGAAGGTGTTGAAGGCTTTTGGCTTCAATGATAGAAGCATAGATCTCATTTATCAGTTGATCTCGTCTGCCACTTTTTTCGGTTCTACTTAATGGTTCTCCTACCCTTTTTTTTAAATCTTCTAGGGGTTTAAGGTAGGGTGATCCCTTATCTCATGTCCTCTTTGTTATCATGGCTGAGTGTTTGGGAAGATACATTGAGAAAATGGTCCAAATTGGGGAGTTCAAAGGCCTCAATCCTTCTTCTGACGCTCAAGTTTGTTCTCACCAATAGTTTGTGGATGACTCAGTTGTTGTGGGGGAAGCTTCAGTTAAAAATTCTAAAAGCATTAAAAAGGCTTTGAACATATATGTGAATGCTTCGGGTCAGCTCCTTAACTGGGGAAAGAGTTTAGTTTTCTTCTTCAATGTCCTTGAAAAAAGACAACTAAGAATTAAGAATATTCTGGGGTGTGAGATGGAGGCTTTGCCTGGTACCTACCTTGGTCTCCCTCTTTGATTGGAGCCCCCTGACTCTTTCTGGAGTTCTCTGGTGGATAGATTTCACAGTAAACTGGCTGGTTGGAAGGGTATGTTGTTGAGTCAAGCAGGTAAGATTCAGATTCTTAGATCTACTCTTCAAGGTTTATCTCTTTACGCACTTAGCATATTCAAAATCCCCCAAAAAATTGGAATAGCTATTGAGAAGATCCAAAAAACCTTCTTGTGGACTGGGATGGAAAAAAGAAAAGGATAGCTCTTATTTCTTGGGATGAGGCTTGCAGACCTGTGAATAAAGGGGGAATTGGTTTGCGTAGAATAAGAAACCTAAACGATCACCTTCTTGCTAAGCTAATATGAAGATACTACAAGTCGAAGGGTGAATGGACCTTAATATGGGATAATAAATACAACAAGGAGAATCCTAATCTTGTCAGCTTTCTTAGTAATGAAAATGTCTCTCGGGGTCATTTATATGGAGAAATGTCTTAAAGAATAAGGAAATCATTAAAAAAGGTGTTAAATGGAAAGTGGGAAATGGAAGGACAACATTTTTTTGGGAAGAGGACTAGTTGATGAACAACCCTTTGAAGGAAATCCCTGATTGGAAGGACTTTGAGAATCAATGCAAGTTGAGGTTTGGGGTAAAGGTTGCCGATTATTGGGAAAGGGATCATTGGGTGGACCTTACTATTATTGATCGATCTCTGGGACAAATTAATAAAATCTTGAATTCTTTTACTTTGATTGAAGAAGAAGACAACTTCATATGGAAGTTGTTGTCAATCATGATTGCGCCTTTAACTAGATATAAAATCTAGCTATCATATTGAAACATGGAAACTCTCTCGGGTGGTGGGTTGTCCTAAAACGAGAGAATAATCTCCAGAAGATAGGCTGGTTTCTAGATAGTGCTCACCTAAAACTAAATGTGTATGTGGGAAATGGTAGAAGGATATGCTTAGGAAATAAACTTACTACTAAGGTGATCCACCAATTTTAATGCTGCAATAAGACATAGGAGATAATTTAGAGAGGGAAAACACAACAACTAGCTAGACAAACCCTGCAAGAATAACTTTATGATAGACTCCTTTATCAACAATAAAGAGGAAAACAATAATGCTTTCACAATTTAATAACTTGAAATCAGAAAACACAACCCTAAATCTACACCATGAGACATCATTTTCTGCACCAAAACTTGAAGGAAAGCTGATTCAACAAAGGTATACAACACAATGACTGAAATCAATCCCTCACAATCAAACAATGATACATAAATATAATTGGAAAAGGTATCAAATCCCTGCGTAAAAACTCCAAGAATTTGCTACAAAGTGTTCTTACAATCTACTCACAATCCTGCAATGTGCAAAACATGCGAGCCAAAAAGAAGACCCCAAAATGATGTCAAAATACAATGATTTAGGCTACAGATCTGAAAGGATCGGATGCATGAAGAAACCTCATAAAATTAGGAGCTAAACTATCAGAAACTGAAGTCTAAGTGCTCCTCCAACTCTACCAAGCAATGCCTAACTAAAGTGCCACTCAAAATTCCCCCAAAACTGCTCCAAATCTCCCTAAATCATGCAAAAATTGTGGGGTTGAATGTGAGGAGAAATCCCACCAAAATAGGGATATAACTGTAAGAAACAGTGAGAAAACTACTCCAAAAGGCTCTCCAACTATTGATAACTGAAAGACCACTAAAAACCCACCTCCAAAGAGCTCCAAGATGCTATGAACGGGCCTTACCTACCCAATAACTGATCAAAATAGAACATTACTCCTTGAAATATGCATGAGAAAGGAAGTCAACTACTAGTCAACCCCTAGAAAAGCCTTCTACTTGCACCTAGAACAATTAATAATAATTTCCTTATAACATTGACAAACTATTAATATTGTCCATAATGAATGTGCAAAAATTGAAAAACCCCTAAAAAGAAGGCTATTCACTTAATTAATAAATTATTAGTTAATTATATTTTAATATATTTAATATTTGAAACAAATAGCAAACCTATTTGTTCAAAAAATGAATAAGTTAAAGCATAGTCAATAATATTACTAATAAAATGAAAGAAAGCTCTCAATTATTTTATTTATTATTTAAAACGTATTTTAGGAAACTTAATTTTAAAAGTAAATAACAATATTTACTTAAGATTAAATATATTAAAATATGTTTAAATAATAAATAAATAAATTAGGATTTTCTCAAAGAAGATTTAAATTTTACCTTAAAATGATATTTATAAAATTTAAGATCCATAACTTAATAAATATTTTATTAAAAATATTTATTAAATTATGAATTCTAAATTTTATAAATATTATTTTAAAATAACAGTGTAAATCTTAAATCAAAACTTAGCTTAAAAAAAAATAAAAACTTTTTATTAAATTTGAAAATATAATTTAATGAATATTATTTAAAATAAAATACCATTCATTAAATTATATTTCCAAATTTAATAAAAATAGGAAAAATCTAGACTTAGAAATGAAAGAAAGCTTGGAAAACGAAAACCTAACTCTCCTAAGGCTTCGAACTACACCCTTAACTGTGGGTAACTAAAATGAAACAAAGAAAACTCAAAACCCATGGTTTACTAAGGTTAAAACAACCCTAAAACAAAAGTCATTCAACACATTGCTTTTGTAAAATGTTGTTGGGCTTGAGCGCCGCCATGGGGAAATAGGGTTTGATGATTATCTCTGTTGCTCTAGCCGCCTTCACTTGCTGGATTCTGTGTGTTGTTCTCAGTTCCTTGTCGCCTTTGGATACTGCCATGAATGACTCTTTTGTTCACCACTCTTGCTGGAAGATGACATCTTCTTCTTGTTGAATATTTATACTCCCTTTTCTCACGCTCAAGGGTTCTCTTCTTGGCTGTCATTCCTCTTTAAGTGTTGGAATTCCGATCTTCTTCCAGCCGTCTCTGTTGTTTAATCATGTCATACTTCTGCACTTTCTGTTGGAGATCTTCTTTGTTGCCACTCTGTTGTTTTATACTGCCATAGATGAGTTCTTCAAAGAATTCGATTGGTAAGGCTTCATTTGTAAAAACAACAAAACTCTACTTTCTCGTTTATTTCTTCTACAATTTGTTGCTTTTGGAGATACTACTTCCTTATTTGAATATGTATTTGCGAAAAGAATGCATTTCCTAATCACCTAAAATTGTAGTTTATCGCTTCCATATTTTTGAGAAAATTGCAAATAAAAGACTTAAGTATTTATGTCTGCAATTTTACAAAGGGTTTTCAATTGTATATGATGTTTCACAGATTTGTGCTCTTTCGAATGTGATTTGGCAACTTGTTAGCAACAAAAACTCTATGCTTTTATGCTCTTCAAATTTTAAAACATAATGCTCTAGGGTTTGGAACCTCTTGATAATTATAGTTGTAAAGCACTACTTCCATACTACGGTTCTGAGGGTTTTTTCCTCTTTGGAGAAATTTTAGTTTACCTTTATTTTTTAAACATTTTGTGGTTATACTTCGCAAATCTCTGCAAACTGGGTCCATTCCGTGAGATCTCTAGCTAAAGGCTTGAACTTTGATAACTATATACTGCCCAGTTTTGCACATAAGATTCACAAAAGAAAGTAAAAATAAATATGCCCCTTTAACTGTGAACATGACTAATCTATTTTCTGAGAATGAACAAAAACTAAAATACCCATGTGGGTATTTCAATCTCCTTCTTGTTTTGGGTTTCTCTCAAAGTTTGCTATTCTATACTCTGTCATCTAGTATTTACAGCTTGCTTCATAATCACGTAGATCTCAAATCTCCATTCTCTAAGCTCTCTACCAAAGCCACTATGCTTATTCATTTTTTGATGTTGTATTGTTGTTCACCCTCTTGCATTTATATTTTGTCTTTGACATTTTATAGCACTGCCTGATACATTTCTTTATCACTGTTTAGACACATTTTTACAACAAATTCCACAAATCAACATTGTTTGTTACTTCTCTTGACAAAATTCTTTCTCACTGCTTGAAATACATTTGGTAATTCTCTTATGATGTTGTAACTGATTACTGTCATGATATTAAGAGGTAATGGTAAAAAAGATTGCACCTCATTGTTGTTGGACTGAGACAAATACTTGCTTCATATTTCTACTTTCATTCTGATGACAACTAATATTTAGCAAGAGATAATCTTTAAGACTGTCCACTATTGTGCATATGAGATTCTTTATTATGCAAACCATACATTAAATATGGAAGCACTCTTACTTTTTAATGATTGCTGATTGCCCAATATGACATGATGTTTTCCTTCATCTTCTTGATCTTTCTGTAGCAGCACCTTGGACTGATATTACTGTGACAACATTAATGCTCTATTTTCTGTGAAGCTCCATGGATAAACTTGTTGTTCTTTTCATTACACATGGCTTCTCATTATAATGCAAACTTTTGTTCTCCTGGTCACATGCTGCTATTTAATGGATCATGCCTTCTATTCTCTGATTAAAAGACAAAATTTCAATTCATGTTTACTGTGCTTTCATAATGTTTTTTAATCAAAACCTTATCCCTGTTATGACTGTGAAATGATCTTATGAGGTATTAATACTTGCACATGCCTTATCACTGCTTTGCTACCAATGTCCAGTATTACTTCATATAATACCCTCTTATCCATCGTTTTGATTGACTGATTTTTGATATAACAGTAACATACTCTTCTGGTACTCAGTTCTGTTATGATGTTTGTAATCTTTCTTTTGCTGATCTGTATCTATTCATCATCTGCAGTACCGCTGATTTGTCCCTTTACTTTATGTTTTTAGACTTTATTATCAAAATGAATGTTGTCTTTCAATCATAAGAATGATCTTTTACTTGACTAATAATATGTAAAAAAACATCATAATAAAGCTGTTTATTGTAACAAACTATCTATTCGTTAGTCACAAGCATTACATATCTATATTCTGTATAATCAAATGTTGTTTTTTTCATAGATACGTGTTGAAAATACTGCTTTACTTCTAAAGTACATTGTCCGTTAGCTAGGATCACTCTCATGATTCTTTCCTCATTAATCACAGAAAATGTTACTCACCTCATTTGCAATAAAAATTGAAGATCGAAAGGCTGAGCATCTATGTTGTTGTACTACACTCCATGCTATTTTATTTCATGTCATTTCTCTTCCATTGCTTCTTGCATAGTAAATCATTGTATTGCTTCCCTTTGATGTGACTGTAACACTGCACTATCACTCTGAAATAATGTTAATGTTGCTTTTTATTTGCATGAATACTCATGATGAATATACCTTGGAGACTTTGTGAATCTTAAAGGTGTCTTCAGAATTGCATTAATCATCCTTGATGTTTACTTGTTATAAGAATGATCTTTTACTTGTTTCTCATTCACCCAAAGTAAACCAATTTTTTTGTTGTCTTTTGATTTTGAATTCATAAGAGTACAATGATGTACCTTTACAACTCTGCAACATGATGTTAGTTAGGAGGTTTCATACTTTAAAAAGCATGTCCCTTACTATAACCTAATCCCCAAGAAGCTCCATGTCTCAGCCAGAAGGTCCCATGCCTGAAACTCATGCATGCCCCCTCAATAGCCTCCTCAAGTCTTCGGTTTTCACCTCTTCATGACTTCAGTCTAAAAGTTTCACACCTGTAATGTATGTGTGTCCCTTCAACAACCTACTTGGTCTTCATACCTGTATCTGCACATGAAGAAAACAATATTACTATAAAAAATAAATTTCTCTATGTTTTCTTCCCTCTCCTTTGCATCTTTTAATGCTTTTTCTGCATAAGCACATTGTAGTGCATAGAGTAGTGTAGAGGTTTTTAGGAAAATTTCCATTGCTAAGTTCTTCATAACTGACTCTCTTTTTCATTCAATCTTACAGGTCTATGAAAGCTGGAGATGTGGGCCTAGATACTCAACACAACCCAAAGATTTCTCTCCCATATAGGCAATGAAGGCTTTCCCTCTATCTCTCTTCTTCTTTGATATTTGCAATGTGTTTATTCAGATAGGGTATTAGGAGTTGTCATGACTTGTGTGGATCTGAATGCATTGTACATATTCTATATAATTGAAATGTGAACATTATCATGCATGTTTGCAAAACAACATTTGAAAAATATATGATAAAAATTGCACTATCTTGTACTTGTAAATCAGATTTGAATAATAGTGATCAATTTATCAATGATTTTTGCATTGTGTACTTTACTTTATGCATTTAATCAATTCTGCAATTTAGAACAGCAGTCGCCTAATTACATAATTCAATGTAGAAGTAATTTCAAGTTATCAATTTAGTATGCAAACTAAATTGGTAACATTTTTGGTGACCTCTCAAGGGTGTTTTCCCACTAAACAGAAACAGACCAGTTGCCTTTTGCATATCCATTGTGTTGAGTTTTAGGATCATTGCAAATGTAATAGCACTCTATATTGTTTGTGTGTTTCAAATGCAACAATCTCTCTTGCATTTATATTGAGGATGAGGCAAGGAGAGACATTTCCCTTCATGGGACATGTCTATTCATTATTATATGATTAATATAATGATGATTGATTATGTAACCATGCTTTTAGAGAGGCATGTCCTTTAAAGGACATGTCTCTTCCCATTGATTATAATTTAATCAATCTTATAATATTTCATCAATCAATTATTAATTTAGAATAATATAATAGATTAATACTGAATATTGAATTTCATATGATTAATAATAATATAATATATATAATATATTATATTAATCAACATATAGTATATGTATTCTAAATGATCATATGACTGAAGCTACAAACATCAACACTCCCTCTTAGCTAGGGAGGATGATCAACCATAATGTGTAGTGGTCTCCCATGCCAACACTTATGACCCTCACCATAGCTACACAAAACATCAACACTCCCTCTTCGTTAGAGAAGATAAAATCCATCAAGATGCAAATCTCAATAAGTCCATTAATTTTGAAAGAGAGGAGATACCACCTTACTATGATATCAGGAGATATGGTATATGCAGGAATATCAAGTCACATTATATTCACCATAACTCAAAAAAATATCCCATAGGTAATGTTCACATGTACTGGCCTCAATAATACTTACCTTAGGAACATTTATCATCTATCATGATCTGTATCAGCCATCACAAGATGTCTATCTCAATATAAGGCCATGATCTGTTTAAGGAACTTAATCCACCATGAAAGATATCATCTATCATGATCTGCATCAGCCATCATACCTCAATTTTGTCTATGTGGAAAGAGTCACGTAGGTTCATGACCCTACGTGGTCAAAACTATTTGTTATGTGATATAACTCTAACAATCCCTTTTAGCAAGGAAGAATATTCTTAATTACATAACTGGTGATCTGATTTTGAGCAACCTCAACATCTTTGGGCATCAGAAATAGTGTCGAACAATTCTGAGATCAGATTGAACCATTTTGAATAATCAATTTATAATCAATCTCTCACTAGAATTATTAAGATGCTTATCAACACATATGTCCTAGAAGGATGTTAGTTATATGATTTTTGACACATTTCAGGACAATAAATTAGTATAGTATATCAAATAACAATCTTGATCTCAGAGACAACATAGTATCATGATCTTCGGCTCATTCTGGGACTAATGTAGTCTATCATGATTCACTTATTGTCATCATTTCCGGCACAGTTTGAGACAACAAGTTAATGTAGTCTATCATGACAATGGATCAAGAACTCAAGAAATGAACAACACAAGTAGCATCATGATTTCCGGCTCACTCTGGGAAAAAAAATTAATGAAGTCAATCATGGTGCTTTTGTTATCACTAAGATTCAATCCAAATGAAGCTACTTCCTTAACTCTCCCTCTTAGCAAAAGAGGATTGAATAACATCGTAGGAGTATAAGTGTAATTATAATGACTCTGAAATACTCACAAGTAGAGTACATTACAACTCAGAGAGATGTGAGTTATCTGACCTCCAGAACTCCGGGACAACAACTAAATCAAGTCTATGGGATAACAAGCTTGATCTTTCGGATAAAAATGAAGTATCCAAGATCGTAGGTAGCACAAGCTTAAACACATAGTTCATCTTGATGCATAATTTTTCATGATATCCGACACATTTTGGGACAACAATTTAATGAAGTCAGTCATGATTATAGATCAAGATTAACTATCTCAGTATCATGATATTCGACACAATCTGAGACAACCACTTACTCGAGTCAATCATGATATGAGTGTTATGAAAATGCCCGACTCAATTCAAACTAGATTTAGTGATAACCACAAAAAATTTAGTATCCAGATATCTGACACATTCCAGGACAACAACTTAATGTAGTCAATCTTGATACATTTAGTATCATGATATCTGGCACAATCCGGGACAACCACTTACTGGAGTCATTCATGATATGAGTGTTATCACAATCCTCGACTCAATTTGGAACTAGATTTAGTGATAACCACAACCAATTTAGTATTAAGATATCAGACACATTCTGAGACAACAACTTAATATAGTCAATCTTGATACATTCGTTATCATGAATTTTGGCACATTCTGAGACAACTAGCTAGAGTAATCTATAATGATAATCTCACAATAGCAATCTTACACATGTTGTATGCTGAATGTGGACCTCTGAATTCAACACAAACACAACATAGTCCTTACACAATCGCTCAATTCACAAAGACAAACATGAATTGTTTGCTTTGCAAATTCGATTGAGGCGACCTGTTGCCTCCTAATTAGATGTGGATGTTGAGTTTTACCCTCAGAATGAGAGCCAACAACCTGACCATTGCTAACATGGAGGATTTAAGAATGCAAGAAGAGAAGA
>MU225509.1:1092390-1117249 GCA_018584345.1 Thuja plicata | reverse complement strand
TCTAATGAAGAAAATAAGTCCAATTTATAGAAAACCATGGAAAGAGGATGAAGAGTTTCTTGAAAAGAAACAGTTGTCTCTTCATTCTCCATTTGAGACAAATAAGCAAAGATTATTTAAATAAAAGGGTAAATTATTGCCACATAAGTGTCCTTTCACATGGAATTATGGAATTCCTTTTTGAGGATAATTCATCCAATAATTAAATAACCTTTTAATTCCTTTTATGTATTTTAGCCAAAGGGGGTGGAATTGATTTAATTAAAAGCACTTAGGACTTTAGATTTAAATCAATTAATCATAGGGATTTTTAGCTAATAATCATTGAGAATTAGGAATTAAATGTAATGTCAGATTTATACAAATTTGGGTTTTCTGTATTTGAAACTCAGTCAATTAAAGTCAATAAGGAGAAGAATTTGCCTAATACAATAGGACTTCAAAGATAAGAAAATGCACCAAAATTGATTAGGATATTAGGTGCCAATTTTGGGGTGTTACAACACACATATGAAAGATTGTCACCTTTCATAACACACAAATGCAATATTGCCATAATTTTCACATTTAAATATTCATGAATATATATTAAATTCAATCTCAAGAATTACAATTACATCTTAGTCATACCAAGTTTACCTCTAAAGTGTCAAACTCCCTCTGAATCTGATATCAATCTTCTTTTCCTGCAAGAGCATCCCAGAAAAGATCAAGGCAAATAGCTCTTATAGTACGTATGAAAATAGAAATAAGAGAGAGACTACAATGAGTAGATAAATGTAATATTCAAGGATAATAAATATTTATCTGTGCATTAACATCCTTGGTACAAGTTGCTCCAATGAGGGTCCACATACATCAAATTAGAAAACACCTTCTCAGATTACTTGAGAGACATCTCCCCTTTGAATAATGTCCCCACTATGGATGGTTCAAATGGAAATGTAACATTGGATATTATTCCCCCCACATTGTACAATTCCCACTCTTATATCATTGAACAATTCTCATGTCTTCTTGTGAAATGAATTGATTTCTCCAAGAGAAGTGACACTCTACAACTAATGCTTTCTTTATAGAAAGAGACACCCTTCCTTGAATATGTTTTTCTTTGTTAATGCTTGACCACGATCATAGAAATTTAATATATCTCTTTAATGAAAGCCGCTTTCAGAAATTTCACATAGACCCGTACACATTCTGTCATAACTTTTGATTCCTATACTTTCTTTCCAATTGCTTCGGTGAGATTCCTCCACATTGGTTTTCACCAACATATCCAAAATTCAGAAAAATTCAACGGAAGATTTGTGAGATATAGTCCCTATACTGAGACTATATTTTTGGAGACAGTCACACATTCACCATCAACAAACTACTCTCTTACATTTGCAGTCTAGCTCTGATACCATGTTGAGTTTTAGGATCATTGCAAATGTAATAGCACTCTCTATATTGTTTGTGCGTTTCAAATCAACAATCTCTCTTGCATTTATATTGAGGATGAGGCAAGGAGAGACATGTCCTTCATGGGACATGTATATTCATTATTATATGATTCATATAATGATGATTGAATATGTAATTATGCCTTTAGAGAGGCATGTCCTTTAAAGGACATGCCTCTTCCCATTAATTATAATTTAATCAATCGTATAATGTTTCATCAATCAATTATTAATTTAGAATAATATAATAGATTAATATTGAATATTAAATTTCATATGATTAATAATAATATAATATATTATTATTAATCAACATATATTATATGTATTCTAAATGATCATATGACTGAAGCTACAAACATTAACACATTGGGCACAGAGTCTTACTTTAAAATCAGAAACTGAAAATTTTTCCAAACTGAAAACAAACACACTGCTGAAAATTGAAACTAAAATGAAACATATGCTAAAAGTACTTAAAGAAAGAAAACTACAACTGAACAAAAACTCTACACTTCATCATTGCTATATAGAATCATGTTTATGATGTGATACAACAGAATTTATCCATGTATCATGTGACGACCATAATTCATATGATGATGATGTTGTTTAGGAACAAGAATAAAAGAAAACCAAAAGGCAGAATGAGCTTGAACATCAACCTTGGTTGCATAATAAAAGTTTGAGCATGATGCTTATAATATGAGACATCAGAATTTATCCATGTCTCATATGATGAGTGTGATGTTTATGCTTCTATTATGTGATTGATCTTGCTGTTTTTGTTCATTTTAACCTTTTAAAAAAATTTCAAAACTAACCAATTGAAAACAACTTCCCTTCTCATAGTGATTACATCACTGAATTATGCATTATTTATAACTCGGAATCCTAAGGGGTTCTCGGTTATGCATGGCATATACCTCCTTGATTTAATTACTTTGATATTAGAAGTGCTAACTGCAACTAACTGAAGTAAACTAACTACGTGCCAAGCACTTATTCAAACTAACTCACCTCAAAAACAATGATTGAGGTGTATCCCATTCACTGGGATCGCTAACTCTTCTTGTTCAAGTTTAGACAAATGGAAAGAATTGTGTGGTGTGCTGGCTATTATGATATACAGACCAACCCACATAGCATAAAATTTTGAATGCCTTTCAGGTCTGCTTTTCTATTCATCCCATTTCAAAATAATGTCTCCCAGCTAGAAATTCTTTGGAGATGCCTTCTTATCAAATGATCTCTTCATTTGAGCTTGATGAAGCTCAAATTTCTGCAATGCATCTCTCCTTTTCTCTTCTAACTCAATCAGTTGAGCCAAACTTGCTACCATAAGCTCTTCATCAATCATATCCAACTGATACATAAAATCAAGTGTTGGAAACTCAACTGAAATATGTAGTCTAGCTTCCTTACCGAAAACCAATGTGTAAGGAGACATACCAGTTGACCTTTTAGGAGTTATTCTATCAGCCCAAAGTGCTGATTTCAACTTCTCATGCCAAGAATGTTGATTACCTTCTAAGGTATTCTTTATGATTCGAATCAGGTTCTTATTAGTGGATTCAGCTTGCCCATTACCTTGTGGGTAATAATTTGATGATGTATTCAGATACACACCTTTCTTAAGAGCCCACTCAACAACTCTATTTCCTATAAATGCAAGTGCATTATCTGAAATAATTGAATCTGGTACACCAAATCTGCAAACTAAATCATCATAAAAATTCAAAATAAGAGTCTCATTTGCCTATTTGAGAGCAACTTCTTCTGTCCACTTTGTGAAATAATCAGTGGCTATTAACACCCACTTATGACCTGCACTTGAAGGTGGGTTAATGACACCAATAAAGTCAAGACCCCATTTCATAAATGGCTGGTCCACTTGGATAGGCTACAAAGAAAGCACTGCTAATTTCACTTTTCCAACAAACATTGCACATTGTTTGCACTTTCTTACCCAAGAATGTGAGTCCTTAAATACACTTGGCCAATAATAGCCTTATTTCATCATTTTAAGAGCTGTAACTCTTGGTGAGAAATGACCTCCAGCTGGTCCTTCATGAAATTCATGCAGAATATGATCAATCTGATCTGGTTTAATTTATCTCAACAGAACACCTTGCAAATCCTTCCTAAACAATATATTATTCATCAAACAATAAGGAATGGACTGCAATCTGAAATACCTTCATTTTGACCTTTCCAAACCTTCAGGACAGTGTCCTATTTGCAAGAAGGTGATCATATCATCTACTCAATCATTCTAAAAATCTGGAACAAGTTGTTCATCATCTTCTAAAGTTAAAACAACTTCAGAATAATCTTTTGGAGTGTTATCTTCATTTCCAGCAAGCTGTTCACAAAAACCCTTACCTCTTACTAGCTTGGTAACTTTAATCTCAATATCATATTCCATTGCCTTGGTAATACAACCAGCTTTCTTGGTGTTGAAATATTTTTCAGCAAGAAATCCTTAACAAAAGGATGTGCCACCATCAATTTGATCTCATTGTTAGAAATAATATGCTTGAATTTTTTTAAAGTTCTTATTACAACAAGTACATTCTTTTTAACAAATGAATAATGTAGCTCATAATCTTTAAGTCCTTGACTGAGAAAATCTATTGGTTGCTCAAAACCTTCATCATTTTTCTGAACATGGCAGCAATGGTATCAATGTTCCCATAAGCATATAAAATGAAATCCTTTGAGAAATCAGAATTTAATAAAGTAGGAGCAGCAACTAATGCTTCTTTAATCAATTCAAAACTACGTTTGCCTTCTTTAGTCCAGATGAAAACAATATTTTTCTTTAGCATGGTTGTTAATGACATCAATAATTCAGCAATATCTAGAATAAATCTTTGCACAAAATTAATTCTTTCTAAGAAACTTTGAAGTCCTTTTTTTGTGAATTGGAAGTGGTAAGGAAAAGATAATGCTTACTATTTCAGGTTCAATGGTGATACCCTCTTTTGAAACAATAAATCTCAACAATTTACCTTCATGGACAACAAATACACTTTTATTGTGATTCAAAGAAATGCCACATTCCTTGCATCTCTCAAAGATGACTCTTAAATGTTGAAAGTGATCTGATGCATTCTTTGAGAAAATAGTAATATCATCAAGATAAACAAGTACAAACCTGTACATTAAGTTTATGAAGGCCTTGTCCATAGCCTTCTGAAATTTTTCACCTATATTAAATAAACCAAATGACATCTTTTGACAAGCCATAGTTCCCCATTTGGTAGTAAATGTTGTTTTAAACTTGTCTTCTTCCTTTACCAAAATCTGGTTATAACCAGAGAAACCATCAAGTAGTGAAAATCATTCTGATCCTGATACAACCTGCAAAATCTGCTCCATTGAAGGCAAAGGATGTCTATCCTTCAATGAAGCTCTATTTAAATCACAAAAATCAACACATAACCTAATTTCTCCATTCTTTTTTCCTAACTGGAACCAAATTAGATACCCAAGAAGTATGTTTGATTGAGAATATAATATTGCTCTCAATTAGTTTATTCAATTCCTTAATCATAAGAGGCTCTAATTTAGGATTTATTGGCCTTTGATTTTCTCCTAATTGGTTTTTCTCCTAATTCTAACTCAATGGTATGATAAGAAATACTATGATCAAATCCTTTTAAATTTGAATAATTCCAAGCAATAATATCATGAAATTCATTGCATAAATTAACAAAGGTTTGATGTTCTTCTAGTGTACATACCTTTTCAAGTTTCAACATTTTATCTTTTGCAATTGCAATTTCTTCATAATGTTCTTCTTTAATCTACAAGCTTGATTTATCCTTTTTAAACTGATCAATAGTACCAAACATTGATTCTAAGCTCACAAGACCTTTGGGCAGTTTATTTGTCCTTAACTGGATGATCTAATCTTCATATTGATCCTACAATTTCTGCTGGTTTGGCTGTGCAAACTCAGCCTCTTCTCTAAAAAAATTAACAATGTGTTGATCAGATTTAAAAACTTGCCAACTATCAACATTATTAGGTACAACAGGTCTAACAACTACTTTTACATAGTTCAACCCTTTATTATTGCTGATTTCAGTTGGAATATCATATTGTGCACCAACAACAACAAGTCTATCAGCATGTTTATTCTGATTTCTAGGTATAGATTGCAAATTAAAAGCCTCAAAACCTTCAATTAAACCCCATACAACATGCTTATAACTTTTCAATAGATCATTTTTAGTTGTATGGATATTTCTAACGTGATTTACAATCAGTTCTGAATCACCAAAAACTTGTAAACAACTGATGTATGTGATAAAAACCTACCTGTCCAAAACAATCACTAAAACATGCAAACACAAAGATTAGCCATTAGTTTCAATAAATGTTAGCATATTCAAGTAAAATACTCAAAAGGACAAGAAGTTTACACCACAACCTCCGATGAGCCAAACAAGTGCACCCAAGACTTGTTGATTTGCTCTTAGAGATGTATGTGGGTGTGCTCTCCCAACACAATATCTAAATTCCACTTGATGATCAAGAATGCAAGCTAAATGACTAAAAGAGTGAAGAACTCAAGAAACAAGTATTGAGAACTTGTCTCAAGCTCTCACCATGATTGAGAATGCAAGATTAAACTAAGATGATATGAAAGAAACTAAGATTCATTCACCATTAAGCCTAATATGTGATATCTAGATTTGTAAATGAATTAAAAAACATGTAAACATGAATATGAGCTAAAAATTAAAAAACTAAACTAGCATGATAACAATGCATAAAATGAAGATGATTTTCTCTTGCCATGAGCCTCTATTTATAGATTTTTGGAAGGAAGGAGAGGGCTTGAATGAGGTGGAGGACATGTGGCACCCACATAGGTGCCACATGAGGGACACATAAGCGATGCAAGAGGCCAATTTTTCTCACACATGTGTGAGCAACTTGTGATGTGATGAGTCAAGGTGTACTTAAAGTACACATGTGAAGGATCTTTTAAGAGGTGTAAGAGTTTTAGTCCAATGAAACACTTTTAGAAAGTGTAAGAAAGTGTTATCAAGGTTGTAAGAAACCTTGTTGGCTCCAAATTAGAATAAATTTGAAAAATCAAATTTAGAAATTTGCTCACACATGTGTGAGAAAATAATTAAGACTAATGTGTAGGAATCTTGAAATTAGCCTAATTAACCTTAGTTAATTAGTGAGTAGGTCTATTTGGTGAGAGTGATATGAGGTAGGGTAGGATCTAGGTTCAAATTAGTTTAATCCAAATTAGACTTAGATTAATTGTGGTTTAGTAGAATTAAGTCATGTGGAGGAATAAATAAATTATAAATTTATTTAAAAGGGATTAATGAGGTAAATGTATATAAATGTGATTTAATACATTAAAGGGGAATACAATTTAAATTAAGATTTAAATACTATGAAGATGAATCATATTTAATTAAATTAATTAATTAAATAGATAGAAGAATAAACAAATATAATTAATTAAAATTAACTATAATGTTATGGGAATATTAATTAAATTAATGTAAGAACAATTGTGGACGTTTATATTTTGACCCTCTTTGATGCGGCGTCGAAAGTGGCGTCACGTCAAAGAAAAAAAAAAAAGATGCCCTAGAAAGGCCAGGAAAACCTAAGGCGACGAGGGTAGAGAAGTGTGCTCCCTCGAGAAAATAATAGGAAAAAATAAAAAAAATAAAAATTTTTTTCTCGAAAAAGGCATGAAGAGGGGGAAAAACCAATTGCACGGCGTGTCTAAAAGAAATGGAGGAAAAAAATGAGGACCAAGACAGGAAACGAGGAGAAGGACGGGAGAAACGGGTCCCAAGGGACTATAAATAGTCCACCGCGGCCCAAAGAGAAGTCATTTTCATTCACGGAAAGAAAAAAGATGAAAGAAGAGAGAAGAGATGATGTCTATTCGAGAGCATGCATAGCTTGGAGAGCGAGTTAAGACACATCAGTGACTACGGACACAGGAACACCGGTGAGTAGTCGAAGACCTCTTTGTCCTTTATGCATTTAATTTTCAATTTTGCATTTATGGTGCCCAAAAAGCACTCCAAACCATCCCCTAATGGAGACGGTAGTCGCCTGACTTCTGTCTGCATAGACGGTGATCAATAGATCACCATCTTCACAGATGACTAATCGACGATTGTCGTCTACGCAGACTGAGATCACACGATCTGTGATGGTAGGGGTAGAAGAAAAAAGGGGCAGAGATGACAAAGTAGGTTCATTGTCTGTGCGAAAAAGAGGCGGTGGCCTAAATCATTGTCTCCGTAGATCGACAACTGCGAAGAACCACCATCTATGCGGGTAAATAGGCGTCTCCACCGATTGACCCTGAAATAGACAAAAAGGGAGGGAAAGTATAGGGAAAGGGATCTGGCAGCATTTTTTGATGCCCTAGATCAAGAAAGAAAGCTATCTGATATCTGACATGGGTATTTGGTGGATGCAGGAGGAGATGATTTCTTTTAGGGCTAGGGAGAGATATCCAGCAATGATGGCGTTAGCGCAGGAGCTGACGATTGAGGAGTGGGAAGTGGTCACCTTGTGTGCCCTAGAGCATGTTCATCTCTGGCCCCACTTGAGAGCGCATAATGTGCTAATGTCGACACTGATTGAGAGGTGGCATAGTACCACCATAATTCCATCAGGTATGCTAAAATGTATATGATAAAAACCTACATGTCCAAAACAATCACTAAAATATGCAAACACAAAGATTAGCCATTAGTTTTAATAAAGGTTAGCATATTTAAGTAAAAGACTCAAAAGGACAAGAAGTTTACACCACAACCTCGGATGAGCCAAACAAGTTCACCCAAGACTTATTGATTTGCTCTTAGAGATGTATGTGGGTGTGCTCTCCCAACACAATATCTAAATCCCACTTGATGATCAAGAATGCAAGCTAAATGACTAAAAGAGTGAAGAACTCAAGAAACAAGTATTGAGAACTTGTCTCAAGTTCTCACCATGATTGAGAATGCAAGATTAAACTAAGATGGTATGCAAGAAACTAAGATTAATTCACCATTAAGCCTAAGATGTGATATCTAGATTTGTAAATGAACTAAAAAGCATGAAAACATGAATATGAGCTAAGAATTCAAAAACTATACTAGCATGATAACAATGCATAAAATGGAGATAATTTTCTCTTGGCAAAAGCCTCTATTTATAGATTTTTGGAAGGAAGGAGAGGGCTTGAATGAGGTGGAGCACATGTGGCATCCACATAGGTGCCACATGAGGGACACATAAGCCATGTAAGAGGCCAATTTTTCTCACACATGTGTGACCAACTTGTGACATGATGGGTCAAGGTGTACTTAAATTACACATGTGAAGGATCTATTAAGAGATGTAAGAGTTTTAATCCAATGAAACACTTTAGAAAGTCTAAGAAAGTGTCATCAAGGTTGTAAGAAAGCTTGTTGGCTCCAAATTAGAATAAATTTGAAAAGTCAAATTTAGAAATGCTCACACATGTGTGAGCAAATAATTAGGACTAATATGTGTAGGAATCCTGAAATCAGCCTAATTAATCTTAGTTAATTAGTGAGTAGGTTTATTTGGTGAGAGTGATATGAGGTAGGGTAGGATCTAGGTTCAAATTAGTTTAATCCAAATTAGATTTAGATTAATTGTGGTTTAGTAGAATTAATTCATGTGGAGGAATAAATAAATTATAAATTTATTTAAAAGGGATTAATGAGGGAAATGTATATAAATGCAATTTAATACATTAAAGGGGGAATAATATTTAAATTAAGGTTTAAATACTATGAAGATGAATCATATTTAATTAAATAGATAGAAGAATATAACAAATATAATTAATTAAAATTAACTATAATGTTATAGGAATATTAATTGAATTAATATAAGGACAATTTTGGACATCTACAACTAATACCTCTTTTAATAGCCCACTTTAATCCACTCATAAGGGCTTCATATTCAACAATATTATTAGTACAACTGAAAGTAAATCTGAAAGATGCATAACACCTCTCATTTGCTAGTGAAATCAACATACAACCTCCTCCTGCACCTATCTTTCTATGTGAACCATAAAAAAAACTTCTAAACAACATTAGATTACTATTCAGAATTCAAATTTGCAGCTTTTATGGCATTTGGTAAAAAATCAGAATTCTCATGAATAACATAATTGCCCAAACTTGGCTCCTCATTCTGTTTGTCTGAAATTTCAACAATTTCAGTAGCCCAATCATGTAACAAAATATTAGGAATGTTACTTATTTGTGTTTGAGACTCACGGACAAAAAATATTTCCTCTTGATCAAATAACACAACTGTTGTTTTGTTTTCAGCACCAGCAATATGCTACTCAACACACAATTTTGCAATAGGTTCTGAAGGAATAGTGACTTTAGTACCATACCCAGTGCGGAAAAGTATATGAGACCAATCTACAGATAAATAACCTCCTATTTTGGCAGTGAAATATCATGATAAAAAAATAGAGAAATTAGGAGGCAAATCAATGATGTAGACATCCATAGGTATTGAAAAACTAGGACAAGCATGCAATGTTAAGTCTAAATTCCTTATAACTCCCACCGTCGCAACTGTTGTCCCATCTAACTGGACTACCCCTTTTTCAAGTGGCTCATATTTAATGCCTAGCTAGTCTACAATCTTCTTTGGCATAATTGAGCTACTAGCACCGGAATCAATCATACAATTGTGAGCTAGGTGCTGTCCTATAATAACAGTAACATAAAATGGTGGAGGTTTAACCAACTTAGATGGTTGTTGAGCTGTATTAGCATTTGCAGCTACTAGAACCTTAGGAATTTGTTGTGACAAGATGTCATCAAATAATGAAATTGATTGCAATGCCTCTTATAACATATCCTTTTGGCCTGGAAGTGCCAAAACATCCCACATGGATAAAGGAACACGTGTCTTCTTTAAATGATCAACAATATCAAGATTTTGAACACTAACATTTTGCTGCTATTTCAAAATAGAAAGCTCATTCACTAGTTGTGGTGGTTGTTTCCTGTCCCTTTTTGAGCTTGTACTTATTGTTTAATTTTATTAACCTGATGTTGTGATGTAACAAAAGGATTTTGTACCTTATTAACATGTTGTTGATCATTTTCAGCCTTGGTTTTTGACCTTGCACCTGCTGCTACAGGTCTCCACACTTGATTTGGGTCAAAATTTGCTACTAAAACAACTTCATCATCATTAAAGTTTACTAAAGAAACACTAGGATTACCTTGTGGCTATGTTTGATCATAATGTACCTCTATCTGATTATTAACTGGTTGTCCTTTAAAAACACCTTGCATTTTAGCCTCAAGTGTGTGAGGACAATCTAGCCAAAAATGACCATCGTTGCATGTGTTACACCATTCTGCTTCTTGTACATAATTATTTTGAGGAATAACTACCATCTCCTTGGAAGTACTAGGAGTTGTGTAATTATACGCTTGACCATCTCTTTGACCATAATTCCTTTGTTGTCCTTGAGCTTGTCTTGGCTGATTCGAACTAGAAGTCTGATTTGGTGGTCTATTTTGCTAATAAGAAACTTGAGGAGGCCCGTTGTATTGGCCTTGCTGCCTCTTCAAGTTTTTTATTTCATTACCATAGCTTTGTAGAGTTCTCATCATACTGTTACTTGTTTCATTTAACTCCCTAATAGGAGTTGTAGCAGCATATTCCTCTTCTGCAACTTGCATGTTAAGTGTTGGTACTGGTGGAACAACAGCTATAGGTGGTATAACATCTAACATAACTGGCTGTATTTTTGTACAATAAGGCATTGGAGGTAACTTGCCAGCTTGTATCAAGCTATTTTCAGATCTAACAACATCATATGCTTTAGGAAAAGTATGTCCTCTCATGGACTGTATCATAACTGAAATATCACTGTTAAAAGCCTTCAAATAAAATAGAAATGCATAATCATTAGAAGGTTTAACAAATGCTGAAATTATGTCCCAAGTTTGCTGAAAACAAAAATTGAAATCAGAAATATGCTCATTAACATTCCTTTTAATGGTAGTCAACTGCTCAACCAATGATATATTATCTAATTCATCCTCAACTTTACTAATTAGAATGGTTCCTAACTCATCCCATGTGGCAATAGAATTCACTGCTAAACTTTGAAACCAAATTAATGCTTTACCCTTAAGAGAAGCTGCTAACAATTTTAGTGCCACATCATCATGTGCAACTTGATGTAATCCACAAAGCGTGGCGATATCTTTAATATGTTCAATTGCTGAAACATGATTTTTACCATTAAAATATGACAAACCTTTTAATGTTGCTGATGGAATATCATGATGAACAACAATTTGTAATGGGATGTCAGCATTGAAATCTACAAATGGAAAATTTTGGGCTATTTGAACTGGTGGTACTTGCTGCTCTACTACAAAAGATTTATTAGACAGAATTAGCCTTTGTTGATATGTTTTTAGACCTTGATGAGTTGGTATATCAACACTCGTAGATGCTACAAAAGCAAATTGATCCTTTGGTAATTCTTCAAAAATAGGTAACCCAGATCTAGATTTATTAGGAACACTTGAATCTTTAGGAAAATTGAAATCTTCAATAATTGCCTCATGACCTTCTAAAATTGTATCTTGATCCCCCAAAATAGGATTGTCATATAATGAAAAATTAGACCCAAGAAAAGAGGATCTTCCTCCTGCAGCCTGAGATGTTCTTCCTCTTCTTCTACCAGGTTGCAACTCCTAATATATAAATCCCTCTTTGTTTTCTCTTGCTGAATTTCTTCTCATTAAGAAAATAAACACAAAATATGCAACTGAATCTACAATAAACCTTCAAAATAGAGTCGCCAAGTGTTGGAAAATACCTTCAAAAAGGCTGAAATACTGTTGTCTACACCAAAATAAAAATAAAAAATAATATTATGAAGAACTTGGAAAAGAACTGTGAGGAGTTCGGGTCCCACCAGGCGTGCCAAAAACTGTTGTCAATCAAAATTGTGCCTTTAGCTTGATAAGAAATCTATCTATCTTGTTGAAACATGGAAACTCTCTTGGGTGGTGGGTTGTCCTAGAACGAGAGAAGAATCTTCGAAAGATAGGCCGTTTCCTAGATAGTGCTCACCTAAAACTAAATGTGTATGTGGGAAAGGGTAGAAGGATATGCTTGGGAAATAAAATTACTACTAAGGTGATCCACCAATTTTAATGCTGGAGCAAGACTTAGGAGATAACTCAAAGAGGGAAAACACAAAAACCAACTAGACAAACCCTGCAATAATAACTTTATGATAGGTTCCTTTATCAACAATAAAGAGGAAAACAATAATGCTTTCACAGTTTAATAACTTGAAATCAGAAAATACAACCCTAAATTTGCACCATGAGACATCATTTTCTGCACCAAAACTTGAAGAAAAGCTGATTCAACAAAGGTATACAACACAATGACTGAAATCAACAACTCACAATCAAACAATGATACAGAAATATAGTTGGAAAAGGTATCAAATCTCTGCATAAAAACCCCAAGAATTTGCTACAAAGTGTTCTTACAATCTACTCACAGGCCTGCAATATGCAAAACATGTGAGCCAAAAAGAAGACCCCAAAATGATGTCAAAATATAATGATATAGGCTACAGATTTTAAAGGGTCGGATGCATGAAGAAACCTCATAAAATCAAGACCTATGCTACCAGAAACTGAAGGCTAAGTGCTCCTCCAACTCCACCAAGCCATGCCTAACTAAAGTGCCACTCAAAATTCCCCCAAAACTACTCCAAATCTCCCTAAATCATGAAAAAACTATGGGGTCAAATGTGAGGAGAAATCCCACCAAAATAGGGATATAATTGTAGGAAACTATGAGCAAACTACTCCAAAAGGCTCCCCAATTGATGATAACTGAAAGACCACTGAAAAACCACCTCCAAAGAGCTCCAAGATGCTGTGAATGGGTCTTAGCTGCCCAATAATTGATTAGAACATAACATTACTCCTTGAAATATGCATGAGAAAGGAAGTCTACTGCTGGTCAACCCCTAGAAAAGACTTCTACTTGCACCTAGAATAATTAATAATAATTTCCTTATAACATTGACAAACTATTAATATTGTCCACAATGAATGTGCAAAAACTGAAAAACCCCTAAAAAGAAGGCTATTCACTTAATTAATCAATTATTAGTTAATTATATTTAATATTTGAAACAAATAGAAAACCTATTTGTTCACAAAATGAATATGTCAAAATATAGTCAATAATAATTACTAATTAAATGAAAGAAAACTCTCAATTATTTTATTTATTATTTAAAACGTATTTTATTAAACTTAATTTTAAAAGTAAATAACAATATTTACTTAAGATTAAATATATTAAAATATGTTTAAATAATAAATAAATTAATTAGGATTTTCTCAAAGAATATTTACATTTTACCTTAAAATAATATTTATAAAATTTAAGATCCATAACTTAATAAATATTTTATTAAAAATGTTTATTAAATTATGAATTCTAAATTTTATAAATATTATTTTAAAATAAAAGTGTAAATCCTAAATCAAAACTTAGCTTAAAAAAAATCAAAACTTTTTATTAAATTTGGAAATATAATTTAATGAATATTATTTAAAACAAAATACCATTCATTAAATTATATTTCCAAAATTAATAAAAATGGGAAAAATCTAAACTTAGAAATGAAAGAAAGCTTGGAAAATGAAAACCTAACTCTCCTAAGGCTTCGAACTACACCCTAAATCGTGGGTAGCAAAGATGAAACAAACAAAACTCAAAAATCACAGTTTACTAAGGTTAAAACAACCCGAAAACAAAAGTCATTCGACACAGTGCTTTTGCAAAATGTTGCTGGGCTTGAGCGCCACCATGGGGAAGTAGGGTTTGATGATTATGTCTTTTTCTCCGGCCGCCTTTACTTGCTGGATTCTGTGTGTTGTTCTCAGCTCCTTTCCACCTTTGGATACTGCTATGAATGGCTCTTTTGTTCGCCACTCTTGCTGGAAGATGACTTTTGCTTCTTGTTGGATATTTATACTCCATTTTCCCACGCTGAAGGGTTCTCTTCATGGCTGTCATTCCTCTTCAAGTGCTGGAATTCTGATCTTCTTCCAGCCGTCTCTGATGTTTACTCATGTCATAATTTTGCGCTTTCTATTGGAGATCTTCTTTGTTACCTCTCTGCTGTTCTATACCGCCATAGATGAGTTCTTCAAAGAATTTGACTGGTAAGGCTTCATTTGTAAAAAAAACAAAACTTTACTTTATCATTTATTTCTTCCACGACTTGCTGCTTTTGGAGATACTATTTCCTTATTCTAATCTGTATTTGTGAAAAGAATGTATTTCCTAATCACATAAAACTGTAGTTTATCACTTTCATATTTTTGAGAAAATTGCAAATAAAAGGCTTCAGTATTTATGTTTGCAATTTCACAAAGGGTTTTCAACTGTATATGTTGTTTCATAGATTTGTACTCTTTCAATTGTGATTTGGCAACTTGTTAGCAACAAAAAATCTACTTTTATGCTCTTCAAATTTTAAAACATAATGCTCTTGGGTTTGGAACCACTTGATAATTACTGTTGTAAAACACTGCTTCCATACTGCGGTTCTGAGGGTTTTTTCCTCTTTGGAGAAATTTCAGTTTACCTTTATTTTTTAAAATTTTTGTGGTTATACTTCGCAAATCTCTTCAAACTCGGTCCATTCCGTGAGATCTCTAGCTGAAGGCTTGAACTTTGATAACTGTATACTACCTAGTTTTGCACATAAGATTCACAAAAAAGTAAAAATAAATATGTCCCTTTAACTGTGAACATGACTAATTTATTTTCTGAGAATGAACAAAAACTAAAATACCCATGTGGGTATTTCAATCTCCTTCTCATTTTGGGTTTCTCTCAAAATTTTCTATTTTGTACTCTATCGTCTGGTATTTACAACTTGCTTAATTATCACGTAGATCACAAATCTGCATTCTCTAAGCTCTCTACCAAAGCTATTATTCTTATTCATTTTTTTATGTTGTATTGTTGTTCACTCTCTTGCATTTATATTCTGTCTTTGACATTGTATAGCACTACTTGATACATTTCTTTATCACTGTTTAGACACATTTTAACAGAAAATTCCACAGATCAACATTGTTTGTTACTTCTCTTGACACCATTCTTTCTCACTGCTTGAAATACATTTGGTAATTATCTTACGATGTTGTAACTAGTTACTGTCATGATATTAAGAGGTAATGGTAAAAAAGATTGCACCTCATTGTTGTTGGACTAAGACAAATACTTGCTTCATATTTCTGCTTTCATTATGATGATAGCTAATATTTATCAAGAGTTAATCTTTAAGACTGTCCACTATTGTGCATTTGAGATTCTTTATTATGTAAACCATAAATTAAATATGGAAGCACTCTTATTGTTTAATGAATTTTGATTTCCCAATATGACATGATGCTTTCCTTCATCTTCTTGATCATTGTGTAGTAGCACCTTGGACAGATATTACTATGGAAACATTAATGATCTCTTTTCTGTGAAGCTCCATGGATAAAATTGTTCTTTTCATTACACATGGATTCTCATTATAATGCAAAATTTTGTTCTCCTGGAACACATGCTGCTATTTAATGGATAATGCCTTCTATTATCTTATTAAAAGACTAAATTTCAATTCATGTTTACTATGCTTTCATAATGTTTTTTAGTCAATACCTTATCCCCGTTATGACTGTGAAATGATCTTATGAGGTATTAATACTTGCACATGCCCTATCATTTCTTTGCTACCAATGTCCAGTATTACTTCATATAATACCCTCTTATCCATTGTTTTGATTGACTGATTTTTGATATAGAAGTAATATACTCTTTTGGTACTCTGTTTTGTTATGATGATTGTAATCTTTCTTTTGCTGATCTATATTTGTTCATCATTTGCAGTACCACTGATTTGTCCCTTTACTTTATGTTTTTAGACTTTATTATCAAAATGAATTTTTTCTTTCAATCATAAGAATGATCTTTTACTTGACTGATAATATGTAAACAACATCATAATAAAGTTTTTTATTGTAACAAACTATATGTTCATTAGTTGCAAGCATTACATATCTATATTCTGTATAATCAAATGTTTTTTTTTTTATAGATACATGTTGAAAATAATGCTTTACTTCTAAAGTACATTGTCCATTACCTAGGATCACTCTCATGATGATTTCCTCATTAATCACATAATATATTACTCACCTCATTTGCAATAAAAATTGAAGATCAAAAGGTTGAACATCTTTGTTGTTGTACTACACTCCATATTGTTTTATTTCATGCCATTTCTCTTCCATTCCTTCTTTCATAGTAAATCATTGTATTGCTGCCTTTTGATGTGAATCTAACACTGCACTATCGCTCTGAAATAATGTTAATGCTACTTCTGATTTGTGTGAACACTCATGGTGAATATACCTTGGAGACTTTGTGAATCTTAAAGGTGTCTTCAGAATTTCATTAGTCATCCTTGTTGTTTACTTGTTATAAGAATGATCTTTTACTTGTTTCTCATTCACCCAAAGTAAAACATAATCATTTTTGTTGTCTTCTGATTTTGAATTCATAAGAGTACAATGATGTACCTTTACAACTCTACAACATGATGTTAGTTAGGAGGTTTCATACTTTAAAAAGCATGTCCCTTACCATAACCTAATCCCTAAGTAGCTCCATGACTCAGCCAGAAGGTCCCATGCCTGAAACTCACGCATGCCCCCTCAATAGCCTCCTCAAGTCTTCGGTCTTCGCCTCTTCATGACTTCAGTTGGGAAGGTTTCACACCTGTAATGTATGTGTGTCCCTTCAAAAACCTACTTGGTCTTCATACCTATATCTGCACATGAAGCAAACAATATTAGTATAAAAAATTATTTTCTCTTTGTTTTCTTCCTTCTCCTTTGCATATTTTAATGCTTTATCTACATAAGCACATTGTAGTGCATAGAGTAGTGTAGAGTTTTTTAGGAAAGTTTCCATTAATCAGTTCTTCTGAACTAACTCTCTTTTCCATTCAATCTTGTAGGTCTATCAAAGCTGGAGATGTGGGCCCAGATACTCAACAAAACCCAAAGATTGCTCTCCCATACAGGCAATGGAGGATTTCCCTCCACCTCTCTTCTTCTTTGATATTTACAATGTGCTTATTCATATAGGGTATTAGGAGTTGCCACATCTTTCTTGTATGGATATGAATGCATTGTACATATTCTGTATAATTGAAATCTGAACATTATCATGCACCTTTGCAAAACAACATTTGAAAAACATGTGATAAAAATTGCACCGTCTTGTAATTGTAAATCAGATTTGAATAATAGCGATCAATTTATCAATGATTTTTGCATTGTGTACTTTACTTTCTGCATTTAATTAATTCTACAATTTAGAACAACAGTCACCTAATCACATAATTCAATGTAGAAGTAATTTCAAGTTATCAATTTAGTATGCAAACTAAATTGGTAACAAAAGTATAGCTCAAATGGGAACTTTTCTATATCCTCTCTGTACCATTAGGATTTTGAGAAGTTAAAAGAACCTTGCTAGGCTAAGGCCTGGATTAAAGGTCTAACTCCTAAGGTTAATGTATTTTTCTGGATAATTCTTCAAAACAAGGTTCTTACAAATGAAAATTTGAGAAAAAGAGGTATTACTATGGTCAACAGATGTTATTTATGCAATCAGGATGAGGAAACAGTTAATCACTTGACTCTTCATTTCCCTTGTGTGCATAGTATATGGGGGGAATGCTTTAAACTTATTAATTTTGATTGGGTTATCCCTAAGGATTTGTAGAGATTTTTATACTTCTTGGATTCCTCCCTCTAGGAATGAAACTGTTGCTAAGATTTAGAATTTCATTTTACCCTTTATTTGTTGGGGGTTTGCAAAGAAAGAAATGAGAGAATATTTAGAAATAAAGTCTCCAATGAGAAAGTGGTCTTCCATAAGATCAAAAGAGTTGTTATGGAGAATTTATTTTTAAAGGACAACCTTGTGTAACCCTATAATTTGGAGGACATCACCTTCTTTAATAACTGGAAAATAAAAGGTAACATGAGAAAATGCAAGGAAAACTCAAGGATAGATGAAGCTAGATGGGATTACCCTCCTAGGGGATGGATGAAAGTTAATTTTGATGGTGCATCGAAAGGGAACCTAGGGGTGGCAGGGTGTGGTATGGTGATAAGAGATGAGCATGGGGTTTGTAAAGGTATAAGAGCTATACCTTTAGGTTTACAAACAAACCATGTTGCCGAGGCTAATGCAGCCCTATATGGCTTAGTCTTAGCCAAGGATAAGGTATGTAAGAAGCTTTGGCTTAAAGGTGATTCCCTTAACATAATAAAATGTCTTAATTATGATTTTGAAGCTTCCTGGTCTATTCATAATGTCATGCAAAAAGCTAAAATCTTAATCAGATCTTTCGAAGATTGCATCATAACACATAATTTCAGAGAAACCAATGGTGTTGCTGGCTGGGCTGCAAAAATGGAGTGCAAGATGGAGATAACGATATATTGGAATGACGGGGATGAAATGCCTTTTCAGGCAAAATCATTAATGGAAAGTGATCGTTTATAGAGCAAGAAAAAAAGGTTTTTAAATGGTAAGTTTAATGAAGAGCTTTGATTACGAAGTGAGGTGTCATAATTACTTCATCTGGGTGAAGTACATTCTGGTTGTGAGGCTCCTGAGTTGGCACTGATTTTGGGTGTTTTTGGCCAAGCCGAAAGAAGTCAGTTTATTCCACAACAACAATAGCATTTTTCACAACAAAATTGATATTTTTCTACCGAGAGAAAAAATGGGAGAAAGAAAGAAATGTTTCGAGCCTGTCAACTGTGAAGAGTGGAAGGATAATAAGATTGTTTGGAATATCCTAAAGAAAGGAGGGATGATGGTTTTCATGGAGATATTACATGGAAGAAACCCTACGGCTACCAGGAAATTTTCCAAAACTTGGAAGAATGGGAAGGTTCTTGTGGGGAACCATCTTATGGAGGTAATGGAGGAAATTATTTCCAAAGCCACGGAAATGAGTATGGAAGGGATCAAGTTTGATAGATATAGAAGCATCTCTAACAAATCTTGGGAGAAATTTATGACTAAGGAGGAAAAGGTGAGACGGGTGAAGGAGGATACCTCCTACCATAACCCTAAATGCATTTCTAGGCTATGGAGGTATGTGTTATTTGTTGTAATTAATTACATAACACTCAATGGTAGATTTACCAAAGCTTATGGGCATCAATTTATGTTGTTGAACCACTTTAGGAATAATGTTAAAATTAGCCTTGCATTTTACTTGTTGATCTCATTGGATTTTACCATTACTAATCTTTAGAAGGAACCAAAAGGTGACCATGCTTCACACCAGGACCCCATGCTTCTTGTTTATGACCTTAACAAAACAAAAAAGGTGGAGAAACCCTTTCTGAAGAGGAATGTTAGGGATGAGGAGGACACAGAAGGAGATGAGGAAGATAATATGTCTGGTGAGGAGACAGAGGATGTAGAGGAGTTACATTCTGGGTTTCATACTCCTAAGAAGGCTAAAGGCCCATCTTCAAAGAAAATACAGATGAAGGTTGTTGTGGAGAATTTGAAAACAAAAAAGGAAACTGATGATGACAAGTATGAGAACAAAAAGGGGAAAGAGGGTAAGAAAAGAAAGCATGGGGAGATCATTGGAAGTAAAAGAAGAGGAAAAAAAAAGAAAAAAACCCAAGTAAAAGGAGAATTGTTCTATCCTCAGAGGAGGATGAAGATATGGAAAAGGAGCAGAGCACTGAGATGAACTTGGGAAACAAAATAGGGGAAGAGGAAAAAATGAGGATAATACAGGTAATATGGGTGAAGATCAAATTCCCATGGTGAATACAAAGGAGAATTTGCAGAAGGATATTAACTAGAGTGTGGAGGATACAGTGAACAATTTCAAAAAATATACTGAGACCAAAGTTGCTAATAATCCTACTAATGTGGATACTGGTATGGATATTAGTGGGTTGGACGATATCACTAAAAAAAAGAACTGATTGCTAGAATTTACTTGCACTCTGGGTAAAATGTTGGATGAAATTGTTAATATTAAAAAGCAAATGCAGATCGTGAGGGGCGAGGTTAACCTCATCATGAAAATTAGTGTTGGGGATAAACCGGTTGTGGTTTTCCTTAATGAGATGAAAGATGTGGTGGGTAGAAATGATGCCTTTGTGGAAATGGTGGCTAAAGTCTCTGAAATGGAAAAGAGATTGAAGGAGAAAGACGATAGGGTGGTGGAGGGGGATTTCGATGGTAAACTCCACTTGCTACATAAAAGAGTGGAGAAACTGGAAGATGCCATACACATGATAGGGGAGAAAAGCCGGGTTAGCCTTCAGGTTAATACTGAGCATGTGAAGATCCTGGAGAAGATGGAACCAAAAAAGGGTGACAAAGGTGGGAAAGAGAAGAAGGATACTATGGGATTGATAAAATGTACTCGGGAAAGCACCAGAAAGTTGGGATCCAAGGATGATAAGGAGTTGGAAGAGATCAAGAACCCTGCAAATGAGATGCAGCTTATGGTGATCCAAGCGCAAGATTTAATGAAGAGAATTTAGCTGTCATGTCCAGTGTCCTATCTTTTTGCTATCCTTGTCTGTCTCTTTTTGTGTTTTTTGTGTTTTTCCTGTTGTTAGGCTGTAGACCTCTTAGTTGATGTGGCTTTATTTCCAAGGTGCTATGGCACAGTTTCTATTGAACTTTATTGTAATTTTTTTTTAAACTCTTTGTTAAATTTTTTGGGTCCTTGTAAAACCTATTTTTACGTAATTAGAACATGGCAATTGTATTTTTTCTTAGGCATTGTTACTCATTAAATAATTGGTGCTTCCTCATACAATATTCCAAAAGTATAGTTAGACGATATAGATGAGGAAGCCATCAACATGGGGGAGGTCCATACAATTTTTCATTTAGACTTTTGTCTTCACATATGAAATGTCTTATGAATTTGATTCAAATTGACTTATAAAATTGATCCAAGTTACTTTGACTATGTTACTCTGTATACACTCTAAATTGGTCAACAAAAGTCAAAGTGATCAAATCAAGTCAAAATCATGGATTAATTAATAGTCATTAATTAATTAAATTCAAGCCAAGAGGGATTAATTAAATTTACAAAATCAAATAAACTATGTAATTGATTTAATTAATTAATTATATAGTTCAATCAAATCAATCTAATGTAACCCATCTAATTCCCTTACATGGCTAATTTAATCAATTGTTGGAATTAATTAATTCCTAATTTATTTCAACCACTAAGGGACAAAAACCAATTAGCTAATGAGAGGAGAGGATTGGGAGCACATGGATCACTCCAAGGATTTTCTATCTTAGTCACTCATTTAGCCTTTTTTATCCTAACCCTTCATTTTTTCATTGTGTCCCCCTATTTGAAACATAGCTCAACCTCTCTCATCTAATCATAGTTAAATCTCTCTACCCCCTACCCTTCGGAAAATCTTATAAATAGAAGGCATTTCTAAATGCAAATCACCACTTTACAACCAATATCATTTGCATCATCATTATAGTCAAAACTTGAATCTATGTTTAGAGTAATTTGAATTCAATATAGCATTATGATAACATAATTATCATTCAATTAGGCATAATTGATCATCATTTAGCACTCTCATTTGAAGAATTTTTACTTTAGGATTGCTCATTTGTAGCTGAGAGATTTCATTTAGTCTTCTTAGATAGGTAACCATGAGACGATTTCAAGGATTTCATGTTTGATTGTTTAATTAGTATAGATCTTTAGCACTAACTTGATATTCTTTGATATAATGTTTCATGTATGTATTTTACGTATAATAAATAGCACCCACCATGGGGCTCAAGCCTCATACTAACATTTTTGAATGATTTTGAGTGAGTTTTGGTTACAGATTTAACATTTGCAGGTTCGGAGTCATCATAATAGCACTTTTGCATAGAAAAACAATGTCTTTGCAACTTGTTTCAACACTTCTACATAGAGTTTCAACACTTTTGCACTACTTTTCAGCTCCTATGCATAGTCTTTCAGTGCCTATACATCGGACTTTTCATTTACATATTGTTTCCTTTTAGCTATTCTATAGGAAATTATAGCTCTTCTGCAACTTATTTCAGCTCTTGTGCAAGACTTTGCAATGCCTATACATAAATTTTCAGCTCCTATGCATAGTCTTTCCATACTTATGCATCAAGAATTTTCATTTACATTTTGTTTCAGTTCTTGTGCTTAATCTTTCAACTCTTATTTACTATCTTGTAGATCTTCTTCAAGGTGTTTTGGCTCTTCTACAAGTTTTTTTAGCACTTCTACAAGTTTTTTTAGCTCTTGTGCAAGTTTTTTTAGTGCTTCTGCAAATTCTTGTAGCTCCTATGCACAGTTTTGTAGCCCCTACAAATTTTGAGCTTTAATTTGCAAATATTTGAGTTAAATTGGTTAAAAATGACTTGCAGATCTAGAAAAATACAAAAAAGTGAAGAAGCCTGTGGTTTGAAATTCTGATTATTACAAAGAAAAAGAGGTAAAGAGGCTTGATAACTATGCAAAGAAAATTTACAATGCAAGCAGTATTGATGACTTAGGTGATGATGCTAATGCATATAATCATTACATAAAGATAATAAATCTTTATCAAGCATTTTACAACATTCCTAGAATCAACTTTTAAGCTTCTCATTTTTACAAACTCATCCATATTTGCATAAATACTTTTGATTTCCTTCACTTTTACTTGGATTTTGTTGGATTAACATTTGTGAAGGAGATGCTTAGGAGAGAGAATTACCATCGAGGTACGTATTGAAAAATAAAACATTCTAAAAAAATGTGCATAAGCTTCGAACAAGGTGAGTCCTAAAACCTTTGATTATAAGTCATTTTCTTAAATTGCGACCTTTCAATGTTTGAAATCTAGCCTAAATAGAAACCTATTATTGTTGGTCAAATAAGGTATTAGGCCGATGCTCTCATCTTTTAAAGATGATCAAAATGCAAAACATGTCAAATTTAACAATAGAAAGAAAGGTTAAGGAATGAACAAACACTAACAATAAATCCTCTTTGTTTGTGAATGAAAAGCATTAGGCCTATGCTCTCAACTTTTTAAGTTGATCAAAATGCCAAGAATTCTATAATTGCATAGGTTAAGGGATTGAAAAGAACAAATTTTTCAATTGTGTTTGGAAGTGGAAAGTAATAGGGATATTCTCTCATCCTTCTTAGGGTGATCAAACTCCTAGACTTACTTTTTATTTCATATCATTGCTACCATGAACATGCTAGTTTAATTTGAAACTTAGAGGGATCGCCTCCCAAGACTTGCTTTAACATAGTCAGTGAACGGGACAACCCAAAGTGGAAACAAAGCTAAAGTCAAGCTTCTTCTGATCCACTATAAACAAATACCTTCTTTAATTTAATGCTTCGAAGGTCAAAACTATCCTATGTTTGGTCTCCTATGGTAGTCTATAGGACCTAAATAGGGTTTATGCTACCATGAGGCCTTGTAATGCATTCATAAGATATTTTTGAATGAAATCCTTGATTGAAATCCTATTTAAATAGTAAGCCTACCTATTCAAATCATGTTAAACCAAAATTTACTATAAGTAGATTAATTGAAGTGTTTTCTTGTGGAGACCTTATTAAAACATTCTAGAATATAAATGTTATCCAAAATCTAATCATACAACAAAATAGGAACCAAAAGAGAATTTGCATGTACATGTTACCCAGTTAACACTATCTTATAGGTTTTGTTGATTTGCATTCACTTACTACATTTATTATCAGATTTTCAGTTTATGTACTCTAAGTATTGATCAAATTATTACACATTCAAACTCATCATTGATCATTACATTGTGCATTCATAAGAATGTAGTACAAATGTCCTTTGATTCATATTTCATGTTTCAATAAACATAGTACATTACAAATAAAAGTAAACAACTGAGGTATGGAATAGGGGTCCCATGCATTGCCTTGTGTTTATCTTGTGTCTGCTAGTAGTTCTGTCAAGTCTTCATCTGCATTTAGGTCACTCCCGAGTTTCCATCAGCATTCAAGTCCTTAGGGAAAATATCTGCATGAAAGAGGAAAAAGAACAATGGTTAGATCCTGATGGATCTAAGCAATGCAAAGAAAAAATTACATACATCAGCTATTTACTTCTATCTGCATATCAATCTGAAGTAATAAATGTAACAAGAAAACATAAATCAGC
>MU225509.1:1027846-1066608 GCA_018584345.1 Thuja plicata | reverse complement strand
CAGAACTGTCCCGAACTGCCTAAACAACACTACGGGCCTTCTTTATATAGGCAATTTCCACCGCCCGAGAAGGTTCTAGAAATTTAGCCCTTAGGGCCGACCAAACTTAGAATTATTTTATTTTTCAATTTAGTACGTCAAAGTCGGCTCAAAATAACTTTTGAAACCCAAAAATTTTGAAGGAAAATTATTTTCTGCTATTTCAGGTGACCCAACTTTCGGAGACCATAAGTCATCACCAGTAGACTCGATTGACTATTATAACCCCATTTCGGAAATGCCACGAAGCGCTCTACAACAAATCAACTGTGCAAGCATCATCGAGCCCAAGTTTTGACCTCATCCGGGGCCTCTAAAGCCTTCAAAACTGAGCTCGAAGTTTCTGTACCCTGTTTTCAATGCCAAAAATTTTCAATATCTTCAAAACTAGACCTGATCTAGCCATGAAACTTTACTGGCAAGCTGATATGACTGGGATGAACCTCCACATGCAAAATCAGAACATTTTGAGATCGTATGGCCAACTTACTAAAAATAGCAAGTTTCCATAAATAGCAGCTCTGCACAAGGTAGCCCTTATTGAAAAGAAAAACACATATTTTTTAGTGATGCAAGATTGCCCTTACACCCTGGATGCTCCTGCATCAGAAAATTACCTTTGAAATGTTTTTCATGTAACAAGATTGGTCATTTTGCATCTAGATGTGCTACAAGAGTTCCAAAGCACAAACCTAAGTTTTTCAAGTGTAACTATTCAAAATACAAGGAATGTTATAATGCTATTGAGGGTATATCTGATGATGATGATGATGATGGTGACTATGATGAAATTGAATTTATTTCTATTAAGGATGATGAACCTATACATAAGGAAAAAGCCTTAGTATCCCGAGTTGAAAAGAAATCCGAATGGGTTATAGACAGTGGTTGTTCACATCATATTAATGGAGATAAAAACAAGTTTGTAAGTTTGAAAAGACATTATGGTGCTGTTGTTATATTTGGTGACAATACTCCTAAGCTTATTATTGGAGTTGGATCCATTTCTTTGGATGGAAAGACTAACACTGACAATGTATTACTTGTTGATGGACTTAAGCATAATCTGTTGAGTGTTGGACAGTTAGTAGACAAGGGTTATCAATTGAAATTCATTGATGGGAAATTCTCTATCAGAAGTAAAGTAGGAGACTTGATTGTGTCTGGTCCTAAATCCAGAGTTAATGTATTTGAATTGAACACATCTGAAGCTTCTTGTTTTATTGCGAAGGTTGATGACAGTTGGTTATGGCACAAAATATTTTTTCATGTTAAATTTGATAACATTGTGATGGAAAGTATGAAAAAAATAGTAAGAGATCTACATAACATTGTGAAGCCATCTAACACTGTGTAGAGAGTGTGTTATGGGAAAGCAAACTAGAAGCACTTTCAAAAGAAAAGCTTATTCAGCAAAAGGGAAGTTGGATCTGGTGCATACAGTACTATGTGGTCCTACAAGAACAAGATCATACTATGATGAAAGGTACTTTATACTATTTGTTGATGACTTTTCTAGAATGATGTGGGTTACATACTTAAGAGAGAAATCTGAAGCATTTGACAAATTTAAGTTATTTAAAGCAAAAGTTGAGAATGAATCTGGTTTGAAGATAAAGTGTTTGAGATCAGAGAGAGGAGGAGAGTTACATCAGAGCTATTTAATACATACTATGAAGAGAAAGGAATATACAAAAAAACATCAGCTCCTAGAACTCCACAATAGAATGTGATAGCAAAGCGAAGAAACAGAACTATATTAGATGCTGCAAGGACTATGTTGCTGGAAGGAAATGTGTCACATGTTCACTGGAGATAAGTAGTTGGTACTTCTATATACACATTAAATAGAATTTAGATTAGAGAAGGTACAAGTAAGACTCCTTATGAATTATGGTTTGATCATGCACCTACTGTGAAATATTTTAGAATATTTGGTAGTAAATGTTATATCAAGAGAGATGATGATATAGGCAAGTTTGATGCTATAAGTGATGAAGGAATATTTCTTGGTTATTCCAATAAGAGTAAAGCATATAAATGTTTCAATATGAGATTGAAAAGTTTGATTGAAAGCACCAATGTGAGGATAGATGAAAAGTTTCATATTCAGGAAAGAATGTATGATTGTGGTTGGATTATAGAAATGAAAGAGGTAACTTCTAAACCTGAAGAATCTTTGATGATTGAAAATGAGATTGAAGATGAACAAATTGAATCTACTGAGACACTAAAGACACCAAGGTATGTTAAGAAAAACCATCCTGAAGATCAAATTATTGGTGATGCAAGTAAAGGTATGATGACTAGGTCTAGAGCTAGAGACGAGATCTGTTTGATTTCTCAAGTTGAACCAAAGACTACTGCTGAGGTATGTAGAGATGAATCTTGGACTAAAGCTATGGAAGAAGAACTTGAGTAGATAAAGAAAAAAAATACTTGGGAATTGGTTCCAAGACCTAAGAAAAAAAATGTGGTTGGTACTAAATGGGTTTTCATAAATAAGATGGATGAGGAAGGAACAGTGGTAAGAAACAAAGCAAGACTGGTATGTAAAGTCTATTCACAATAAGAAGGCATAGACTATGAAGAAATATTTTCTCTTGTTGCTAGATTGGAGGCCATGAGACTATTTATTACTTATCCTGCACACAAATACTTTAGGGTTTATCAGATGGATGTGAAGTCAACATTCTTGAATGGTGATCTAGAGGAAGAAGGTTACATTGAGAAACTTGATGGTTTTCCTTTCAAAAATAATGAAAAAATGGTTTGTAGATTGAAGAAGGCACTGTATGGACTGAAACAGGCACCAAGAGAATGGTATGCAAGACTAAACAAATATCTACTTCATCTTGGTTTCATAAAAGGTAATGCAGACAATAATTTATATTTGAGAACTAGTGAAGATGGAATCTTAATTTTAGAAGTTTTTTTTGATGATATCATTTTTGGAGGCAATGATAAGATGAGTAAGAAATTTGATAAAGAAATGGAAAATGAATTCGAGATGTCAATGATTGGTTAGATGAAATTTTTTCTTGGTTTGCAAATTAATTAGAGTAAGAATGGCAGTTTTATATCTCAGACCAAGTATCTTAAGGAAATGTTGAAAAAGTTTGGAGTGGAAGATTGTAAACCTATTAGGACACCGATGGTTACTGGAAACAAACTAACTTATAGTGATGAGACTCAAAGTGTTGTTTAGACTAACTATAGATTGATGATTGAAGGTCTACAATATCTAACTCACACTAGACCAGATATTATTAATGCAGTTGGAATTGTGGCTAGATATCAGGTAGATCCTAAAGAGACACATTTTTCTACTGTAAAAAGAATTTTTAGATATTTGAAAGGAACAATAAAATATGGATTGTGGTATGAAAAATCAGAATATTTTACTTTGCTAGCTTATACTGATGTTGATTGGGCAGGTAATGTGGATGACAGGGAGAGTACAAGTGGTGGTGCATTTTTCCTTGGAAAAAGATTGGTTTCTTGGTTGAGCAAGAAGCAGAACTGTATTTCTCAATCTACTACTGAGTCAGAGTATGTTGTTGCTGCAATAAACTGTACACAAGTTGTTTGGATGAAACAAACGCTGAAGGACATTGGAATAATTTTTAAACAACTAGTGGTTATCCATTGTGATAACACTAGCACAGTGAATATGTCAAAGAATCCTGTAATGCATTCAAAGACTAAACATATTTCTATTAAGTATCATTTCTTGAGGGAGAAGGTAGCAGATAAAGATATTAAAGTTGAGTATATCAGCACAAAGGAATAGATAGCAGATATAATTACTAAACCTTTTCCAAAAGATTCTTTTGAATATCTCAGAGGCGTGCTTGGGGTGGTGTCCCCTCCCAGTGATAATTAAATGATGCAGATATGCATCAATCCAGTGGATCTCAAAGCTATATCATTCTCTGGACTTGATGTATGGATCTACTCCTCAGGGGGAGTGATCGCAGGAGAATACTATGGAGTACATTCAGGTGATCTTGCACTTGGTTGATGGACATGAAGATTTTAAAAAGATACACCTTAAAAAATAAAATAGATGAGTTATGGCACCCTTTTCCATTGATGCCAAAGGGGGAAGGAATCTATGTGAAAATCCCTATTGTTTTGAGAGATTTGTGTTGAGGATATTGAGAAGATTGTATTGAGAGAGTAATTTTAGGTTGATGCATATGGATTTTCCCATATGTTTCCATCAATGGAAAAGGGGGTGATTGTTGGATGATATCAGTTTTGGTTACTGATCATGTTGTTGATATTCATGTTTTGTCACTGATGTTAACATATATTTCTGTGGAGAGGACATACTGGTTACTTGATTGGCAGAAGTGTACAGACACTGTATGGACGATTCAGAAAGATTGAAGTTAGATTTATGTAGAAGGATGTGTGTTGACCTTATTCCTAAGGTCGATTGGCTTTATGTTGCATATTGTGGATGTTATAGTTGATTTGTTGAAGACTAGTTTCTGGACTGTAACTATGATTCTGGACAAAACAGGTCTTTGTGTTTCGGGTATATCTTTCTGGCGAGGATATTTTAGATGATGCAATATTACTGGTGGAAAACCAACATATGTTGGAATAATGGGTTGAGTTCAATTTTTTTTTAGAGACTGGTCACATCAGCTGTGGTGTGTATTCTAAAGAAGACCTAATTGTTGGCCGACTTCAGACATGTAGCATGTAAAATGAAATGTGAGCATGGATTGTGGATCTGGAAGCATAATTGATGGATTGTAAATGATGTTTACTTGTTATAGGTACCATGTGTATCTTAGCAAGGGGTTAAATAATAATTTGTATATTGGAAAGCCTTAATTGGTTGACCTAATTAATTATTTGTCTATTAGGAAAGCTTAACTGGCCGACCTAATGAATTACTGTAAGAGGGTATATATGAGTGATCTTTTCTTTTGAAAAGAAGAAGAATTGAAATCTGTGAGGCTTTTTTGGTTTTTGGATGTAGAGCAGAGTTTATGAGAAGATTACTTCATTGGAACTGACCAAGCAAAGATAGTTGCTATCAGATAGTTCATTGGATTGTATATTTTCTATATATACTTGTTCAGATTGTGAATCCTTGAGGGTGGCTTTAACCTTCTTTGGGAAATATGCCTTGGCAGTGAGCCTAATATTTCATTTGACTCCTCAAAGGGTCTGTCTCCTAACAGGGACTATGTACTGTAATGTTGTAACAAGCTCCTAATAGGGATACATCTTTTTACAAGGATACTATAATCTCAGTACATTACTTGTGGGTGTTAATTCCCACCAGGGTTTCCTCAACAACAAATATTGTGTTATGGTGTTGGCATTTACTGTGTTATCATTTACATTTATAGATTTGGTTTATAAAGTCTAAAGTTTAATAATATATATCACAACTGATTCACTCCCCCTCTCAGTTGTCTTGTGGACTATTATTCCGAACAGTTGATTCTTGTATCACCAATTCATCCCTATTCTATCAACAACTAACTGTTAATTTTGGGACACACCTTTGGAAAGACATGTAAACTCAATTTTCAAGAGATGTTTTCAATCTTGAAAATAGATTTAATTTAATTTTCATTATAATGTCATAGTAGTAGGGAGAATGGTTTTGGTTTTCCACAACTTAAAAAAACACCTCGGGCATAAAAAACATTCCTTTCTTAAAGAATATGCATCAACTATAAAATACAAATAGACATATGCATCAACTATATGTATCAACTATAGGGAATTTGGTATTTTTTTGCAAAATCTTGAGGAAAGTCACTTGTGATGCTTTCCGTGAGTTTTTAAAACTTGTTGATAATATTTTGAATATATTGTTCTTTCCAAATTAGACAGCTACTCCTGTATAGATTGTATCTTTAAAATAACAATAATATTTGAATTAGACCCTTTGAGGAGATCTCATATTTGAATACCAATTTGGAGATTACCATCAAATTGTGAATGAATCCAAAACAACCTAATGTTATTATTTCAGAATTAGAGAAAAATTATGCTCTGGATGACCACCTATTGATTCAATAACTTCATAGTGAAAAATGGGTGCAAATTAATGCTAACCTTTTATCAAATTTTTTGCTAAATCCTTACAAATTGTTGTCATTTCTATAAAATTAAATATATTTAAGGTTTATGTGAATGTTTTTTCAATCAAAACACAAAAAAATATCTAGTCACATATAGATTGCAAAAAATAGAACTCATTGAAACAATAGAAAATGACTTACCCCAAGTCTTTGGCAATGATGAAAAATGGGTAGAGTTTGCCACCAAAACTATTCTTTTAAAAAATATACAATCAAAACCAATTCTATACCAATGTTCAGGGGGCACCCATTGAGAGAGGGAGGGAGGGAGGAAATGTTCTACAGATGTAAAACAATAGTTAAAAAAAATATAGAAATTAAACAACAAACACAAAATACCACTGGAAATTTCTATACCAATGTTCTTCAATGTGTTGTCTAACTCTGCAAATTGTTCGTATTTACTCCACACAATTAATTGCATTTATATATGAATGAAATTCCTTCATACCAGCATAATTATTTTCTAATGCTAAGAACTTCTTCAAAGCTCACCCAAGGGAACCTTATCTAAAATAACTCTCACCAAAAGCTAGTTCATACCTACTCCAAATTCAATTTGTACAAATAAATTAATACTCAATTAGAGATGACACTAATACTCATGCATCACCAAATGATAAATATTTACTCAAATTTTACAACTATAAACGTACCAAATGCATTGAAAGAAAGAGCACAAATTTAACTCCCTAATCACTACCAAAAAACCTTTTTTTTGCCTCTAAAATATGCTTCTTGAGAGCTAGGAATAATTTCATGGTTGGCTGATGCATTCAATTCTTTAACAAGTGCAACATTTTGGTCACCTACATTCACAAGTGTAACACAAAAGGTTTGATGTCATTTACAATGGACAGTACGAATACTATATAGAAATATAGAAATGAGGATAGTCAACTATATCAAGGATGAATATGTTTTCTTTTTAATTTCCTTTATTTCTTCACGGCTATGATCTTGAACCTCATCTTCAACATCATCAACAAGAAGAGAATATGAGCATGCCTAGATGAGACACAATAGAAAATTTTATGTTTCCAAGCTGTTTAGATTACAAGTCTCCAAGGCTTTGTGCATAATCTCCAAAATGATGACAAAATGAACAACTCCAACTTTAAAACTAATGGGAAGGTGTTGATTGGTTTAGCTTGAGCTTCACTTGGTTTTGAGAATAATTTAATATTCTCTACTTAACAAGGCCAACCATGTGAAGGTGGAAGCTCATCCCCCCCTATAATCACTCTAAATTCCCCATTAACATCTAATTACATATTTCATTTATTCATTCATCCATTTACAAACTATAGCATTCAATCATTGTAATCACATAACATAATCATATAACATTTATTAACATGACATAAAATTCATTAATATGCAACATTCATCAATAATTCATGAACACATTCATCAAGACAATGTTCTTGCATTATCAAACAAGGTTTATAACAATAATTTATTTTTTATTTTTTCTTTGATTTTTTAAGGAATATATTAATAGGAACATCAATATCTTTGGCATTCTCCTCATCTTATGGCTCTAATCTTATGACATGATGTCTCCTCATCTTTTTTGGACCAGGATGCTTCTGCACCAAAGGGGGGTCCGCTGCAATAATAAATAAATGGGTTAAATTCACAACATTTTTTTATTAATGTTAAAAGTATTTTATTAATCAAAAGAACATTAAAGAGATTTTTCTTTACCTAACAGTGCCACATCATCTACAATCACATTTTGTTCAGCATCAACCTCAACATGTTGAACACTGAGATCATGCTCAACTCCGTCACCATGACATTTTGCATGCTCTAAAATATTCACAACAAAGGTTACACCAATTGCAATTTAAGATGTTAAATTGTATTAATAATTACATAATTAATTTTCAATAGCAAATAAATACCTCCATCATTGTGATGCACATCAGGGCCTTCATCATGTGCAGGTTCTATGACAGGAATACAAGGCTACAATGAAATGTCATGCGCATTATTATCATTATTTTCTTTATAAAACAAAAATAGTCAATTTATGTTTGAAATTAACATCAAATAGATTATTTCTAAAGTATTCAATTTGAATTATTTTTCATTAGACCTATTTACCTGTGTGTGAACCAGTGCAACAAAATCTTCTCTTTGGCCATAGGATTCTATGTGGTGGCGTGCAACCACGACTTTATATCCTTGCTTGAAGCATATTTGTTTGTCTTCTTCCGTGGGCGCTACATTAAATTTAAAGCCCTTCTTTTTTGGCTTAATATCATCAATATTTCATGTGTTTCTTGATTAAACAAAATTGTTTGTAATTTTATATTAAAAATTTGATACGAAATTTCATTTACTGGTACTTAATAGTCGTGCGTGAAGTTTCATATATCCACCAGAGCCAAAATGGTGTTGGTCAACCTTATATTTTCTGGCGTATGTAGCCTTTGATGTGTCCTACAGTCTATATATGAAAATTTTGAAATATGTTAGATTATATAAATATAAAGATCACTAATTAGTGCATAATTACATTAATACTCTCACATACCTATTTTTTCCTTCTGGTGGTTGAATTCCTATTGGAAATAATGGAATGGTGTGTACTAAGTGGGGAGGGGTGAGTCAGTACCCTTTAAAACTTTTAGTCAATTAACCTTTATCCTTTAGTAATCAATTGCTTGTATTACCAACCATATATGCTATTCTATCTTTATGCATGTAATATCAATTCATAAACTTAATTAGCATGTAAAAATTCATGGAAAAATTTATGATATCTATTGACACATGACACAATATTTGGTAATGCAGAAAAACCCTGTTAGAAGGTAAAAATTGCGGTGGGGATGAAACCGACAAAACTTCACTATCTGCAGATGGAAGGGGCCGATTAAGGCTTACAAGTTTGATCACTTTTGATGATCTTACCCTATTAGGAGTAACATGTAGAGACTGGTTAAGTTCTACTCTGTTAAGAGCTTTTGCAACATTTTTTAGTGTGCACTTGGTTAAGATATTTACAAAGGATTGTTAAATCCACCTTATCAAAGGATTTCTTCTATTTGCTACACTTGTTAGAATGTAGTCAAAAATACTTATTTACTTGAGTATATGCAGTCTATAATTGCTGATTACAAATCCAATAAAGTTCACAATATAATTTATCACCTATAGTGATTGATTAATGCCTCTATTCTGCTCGGTAGCCTTGAATCTGGTTCTTGATAACCTATTTCATCTTTTGTTGTTCCTCTACATAAAACTCTGTCTCTAATCCATAGAAGTGTTTGTGGCTACAATCATCATCACATATTTTTGTTCTGATTGATTACACATCTATTTATACAATGAGTTTTTACCTAAATGAGTTTTATGCATAACAATGATAACTCTATGATCAAAGGTTTACAACTTGACCTTGATCTCCCAGTTTGCATGTTTTCAATCAGTTAGACTAATTAAAACAATTACAATTGAATTTCTTGTCCCTCAAGAAATGGATTTAAAGATAATAAAAATGATAAATATAAAACAAAAGTGTTTTATCTAATGTGGAAGTTAGATCAACATTTCTCAGGATTTGTAACTGTCTCTCGGTAGACTGGTGCTCAGGTTTCTCTGTGGTCTGTTGGGTTCCTCTATTATTTGTTTTATCGAGTTACACTACAATCTACTTGTCGAGTTTCTTTGTTGGGTTACTCTATCGGGCTACCCTATCGGGTTCCACTTGTAACATTTTCGGGTTGCACTAGTAAATTGTGTCATCAGTTTACATTGTAACTTGCTCTGTTAGGTTACACTACAAAATGTGTCATCAGGTTCCCTTGTGAAGTTGTCTGTCGGGTTGCACTAAACCTGTATTTTGGTGTTGGTGTTACCAATGGTTCAAAACTATTTTCCTTTGCATACTTATCAAAAAATATGTCTTCAATCTCCCCCTTTGACATTAGTATCAAAAATTGATATGTGTAAAAACTAAAAATGTTTAGTATGTACACCATGTTTTCACCTTGTAATTATGACTCCCCCTATGTATATTTTGGTATAGTATATTTATATGTATGTACACTTGCCTTTATACTATTCTCCCTTTTCACCTTATCTTCCCCCTTTATCATATCATTTTCCCCTTTTATTATATCATTTTCCCTCTCTTTTGATAGTAAGGGCAAAGGTGTAATTACTTACAACTTGTCAAAAATCTGGGAATGAGAGTTGTTCATGTCTTCCATCATCTTCTCCCATTTTTCTTAAAGGTGTTCTAGATCCATGTGCTCCAGTTTAATCCTTGTGTGCATATCATAGATTTTGTCGGTGACAGACATCTCCGGGGTTGCAATCAAATTTCTTGTTGTAGTCATATGATGTTGCAGTAGTGTAAGATTTGGTAGTAGTAGAGATTTTAGCTTGGTTACCTCATCTCTGAACTTGGATTCTGCCACTAAAATATCAATTCTTAACCTTTTAGCTTCCATAATCTTCTCATAATGCAACTTGATTGCATTGTTTGTGGTTGTAAGACTTTGTACACTAGCAGTAAGATCTGCATTTATTTTTGCAATCTTTTCACTTATTTCTTTAGTGAAGTTCTCTAATGTGCTTAACTTCTGAATTAAGGTTATAGCTTCTAAAATGATTGGTTCTAATTCATTTACTAGTTCAGACATCTTTACCATGTTTTCAGCCACTCCTTAGCTGGTTTTATCTGTCAATTTGTACTGTACTTTTGTTCTACACATTGATTTTATCTCATTTGTTATCTCATTTGTACTGGTACTTTTGTTCTACACGTTTATTTTATCTCATTTTTCATCTCTAGTACCTGGGTGTTCTTTGTCTCTTTCTTAAGCTTATCTTGGATATATTTTCTTTTACAAAGTTCAGCATACTTTGTAAGTGCCTCTGGATCCAATGTCCTCAGATCATAGGCTGGTATCTCAATAATCTCATCCAGTATAACTAGATTCTTTTTCTTTTTCTTCTTATTCTTGGATAGATTTGTGGAAGGACCTATATGTAGTACCATAGCGAGTTCCTTTGCTTGGCCTGATGTTCTTGGTGAAAGATTTGGAGTATGTGTACCTTTATCCTACTGCTTAGTGTCTACATGTTGGTTGGGAGTGGATGTATCCACATCAACCTTAGCCTTATACGCAAAATATCCTTCGTTATCCTTGAGAGTGGCATCACCTTGCTTCTCTTCTTCACCTTTATCTTTCTGTTCTTCATTGGTTTATTTTTTCTCTCCATCTTTATTATGTTCATCAGTTGTGTTATTTTGTTCCTCTTCAACCTTATCATCAAGTATGCTTGCATCAGGCTCGGGTGAGTTCTCCTTTTGTGAGATGATATTGATAGCCTATATCAATAATGGAATTTGGCCTGATATATTTACTTGTGCAACATTTGTAGTTGAGTCATGTTCTTTGGGTTACTCGAAGGTAATAGTGACATCTTCATATTTCTTTACCTTATCTGTAGGATCATCTTCTGTGATATCAATGATAGTATTATCGCTGAATGTTTCATCTACAGTATCCATATCCTTGTTAGGTTTTGTGTTCAATTCCTCTTCATTAACATCCTCAGCATAATTTATAAGAATGTTCTTTGGGCTCAATGTAGCCTGTTTCTCTTCATTGTGAACCTCCTTGGTAAGAGCTAATAGTGGCTTGGGGCTTGAATCCTCCTTAGGTGGATTGATGATTTTATTCTGGATATCATCACTTTCTTTGTCAAGCTCAATTAATTTTCCCTCTAGTACTTTTTAGGCTCTAATTTTGTTAAGAACTTCTGTGAATGCTTGTTCATCATTTCATCAATTTCTTCCATCTTGGACTCGGGTGGCATAATTGAAACTAGGGATCTTTCCCTTATCTACTTTTCTTCCTTTAGTGATATGTCCATCTTGCTGAAATTCTTTCAAGAAGTTCTTGTGGCATCATTTTATCAAATTGGATAGGTACATATTTGTATGTAATCATTTCCTGAATGATGGCTTCTTCAATCTTATTCTGATACTCAGGTTTTAGAGTTAACCATTGTCTAACCTTAGTATTTGATATGCCACCTAATTTGGCAATTGATGCAGCAATTTCATCAATTATTTTAGGAAATTTATTCTTAACAGTTTGTTCATCTTGTTTGGTGTCCTCTATGTCTTCCTTACTTCTGATTAGTCTTCTTCTTTTCTCTAGTGCCTTTTTCCCGGTTTAAGGCTTCCTTTTGTAAGTCCCCACTTATCCTTTCTTGATCAGTGATGAGCTTGCATCCTTTGTTGTCTGACTCCTTGTCCTTGATGCAATAGTGGTCCTTGGTTTCTTTGCTTGTGGTGGTGGTGCATCAGAATCTATCTATTGGGAGTCACTAGATTGTTCATCTTCACTGATGGGTATCTGTCCCTCGGTGTCTTCTTGTTGGTCTGATTTTTCATCATCTATCGACAACTTATTTTTAAGTGTCTTGACCATTTTATCTTTCTTTCTGTCAATTTTCTTCACAACTAAGCGTGTTTTTATTCTTTCCTTGGCTTCCTCATAGGTTCCAAACCTTGGTTGTGACTTGTCTAATGGATCATTTATCAATTCTTCAATAGCATTGGAGGCTTGATCTATGTTGACCTCATAGTCAAGTGGTGCTAACCATGCTTTCCTTGGTACATCTAGTTTTATCAGTGTCCACCATAAAGAAAATACCAGTCTTATATTTTCTACTAGTTGTTCTGGTATCCTCATCCTTTTCTGCATCCTGTCCTTAAATATAGTAAAGTATTCATCCATAGCTGATGAAAATTTGTCACCTAGTGACTTGATGAATTTACTGATTTGAATATTTATTGGTCAGGTAGTATCCCAGTTGACATTACCGATAGATGGAAATAAGTCTTAAAAGTAGAAAAACATGCACATTAGAAGTGATCCGAACTTACATGAATTGGAATTTGGAGACCTGATTGTCCTCATGTTCTCATCTAATTGCTTTAGTAGAAGCTCGAATAGATCTAATTGTAGACCCTTCTTTACATTATTGTAAGCAGTGTCAACTACTCCGCATGCAGTATTATTCATCCCGATGGCTTGGAATATCTTGTATCCCATCACACATGTACCAAATTTCATTTTGAGATCTTTGATTGAATTTACCTTTAATCCTCTTCCATCCCATTCTGCACTTGTATTCTTTTCTATGTCTTGGCGAGGGGGACGTTTGAGTGCTTTTTCCTTGTCGGTTATAGGATAAATGGTCACAGTGTGTATCACATCACTAGTGATCAGTTTTGGCTTGTCTAGCCACATCTTTTAGTCATGCACTCTGCTCAGCACTATTTGAATGCACTCAGTTTTAAATTCCTTTGGGAACATTAGGGAATATGTGAGCCCTTTCACCTTGATGTGTTTATTCTCATCCTTGATGGTTCCGTCTTTGCAAAGCTTCTTGTAAGCTTGATCAACCTTAAGATCTCCTATCTCGACGATCTTGCAATGTATGTATGATCAAACATCCTCAATCAATAAAAATCTAGGTGGTATTCCTGAAAATGCTCTAGTGTCATTGGGTTATGAGGCAACCTCTAGACAAATTTTATACTTAGGTTCTTCACAAGTGGAGTTCTTGATCAAATTAACCTTCTTATCTTTAGCATTCTTGATCTTGGTTACACGGGATGTGGTTGCCATGATTTCATAAATTTAGGGATTTTCTTTAAAACAAACAGTGAGATCGGTGAGTCCTTAGTTACTTAATTTAACCTATTATTGATCTATCTAAGTGTCATGAATCTTCTTGGAATACTCTACAATCTGGCCCCTCTGTTTCATTCTGCTCTACTCTTTTCTCTGTTTCACTCTTAATTGATTTTTGAATAATGAGCTCTTCCATTGCCCTATTTATAGATGATTCCCTAAGTGGTGCAATTAATGCTCTCCCCACTTCTCGGTGTTCAAAGATGGAGTTGTTCAGGTATTAGACAAACTTTTAGCTTGGGGTAAGTAACAACTCACTTAACCTTTTATAGGTTTACTGATGATGCTCGATAAGTGGCAAAGACTTCAATGCATTTTACATGATTACAGATGAGTCTCAGGTTACATTGATTAACTTGGTTTTCACATGTACACCAACGATTCTGGGTATGTATTGACCAACGAGATTACATTCATAGATTTATAACAAGTAATACCATAGTGCATCTTTAATCATGCTAGTTTGGCATTTTAACTATGTATAATGGAACTGTTGTAAAGTTTAACTTAGTATAGTGCAGTTCCATACTTACTTGTTCATCTTAGGTGGGGTTGGTGATGTCACCAAATCCATTGGATAAGGTGTCACCAATTGCATTGTTTGGTCCAGCATCATCAGTGTTTGTAGCTTTCCTCCCCATTTTGTTTCTCATCTTCCTGATGTCTTTAATGGTATTTCCATTGGAAAAAGTATTTGTCTTTGTCACTCGGTCTCTGTAGTCCTTCCTTACATTACCATCTTTATGACAATGTAAGCATTCCATTCCGGGGTTAGTCCATCTCCTAAATCTTCTCATCCATTTTCTCATGCATTTTTCAGCTATGTGTCCATATATACCATATGCTGTGCAGTTTGTCCATGTATTGTAATCCCAAACATAACTCTTTTTGGTTGATAAGTAGTTTCTTTTTCTTTAGGCTTCCACACTTTATTTTTCTTCTTCCTGCATTCAAGAGATGTGTGACCATGCATTTTGCAAGTAGGACATTATTTTTCCATGTAGGTTTCCTTATTTGGTTCTTTCACCTTATATTTACATTCATATGCTTTATGTCCTTTCTTGTTACAGTTATAACAATTTCCAATGAATGTAGACATGGATTTAGGAATACCTTTGATTTTGCTCCTACAAACATTTGATGTGTGGCCTGGTTTTCCACAGTAGTTGCATAACTACTTTCTTGGTCTTGGATTTGTGTAGACATCTTTTGGATCAACTTGGTATGGTGAATCTCTATTCTTAGTATTACCCTAATCTGCTATTTTTGTTGACTCTTCTTTTTCCATCTAGAAAATCATCCATGCTTTTGGTGCCTTCTTTAGCTCTCTTGATCATTTCATTGTGTTGTTTCTAAATTCTTACTTCATGCCTCAGTTTTTCATTTTCTTCTCTTATCTCACCAATACCTTCTAATTGTCCATTGAATTATATGTTCATTTGGTTTTCCTCCTAACTCATAAGAATAATCTGATTGGTGATCTCATGATGATGTTCAGTAAGTCTTTGTATTTCTTACTCTTTCTCTTGTAGCTTTTCAGTTATCTTCCTCCTATCATCAATAGCTAGTGTTCTTTCTTGTTCAGCCTATCTAGCATCTTTGATTACATCAATCATCCTTACCATCTGTGTCTCTTGACTGATTTGTAGTTTTTTCACTTGTTCAGCTATATGTTGATTGATTTCATTCAGACTTGTGATGCTTCCTTCAGATGTGTCTGATGTATTGCTAGATGTAGATCTTATTGACTCAAACAAATAAGGTATCTCTTCTTCATGATAATTTTTCTCATTATAGCGAGATGCCATAACCTTTATTTCATCTAGTAGTTGTCTCATCTTGACTCTATCTTCTTTATATTGCTCATAGAATATCTGTATCTCTAACTTTTGATTCTCAATACTCTTGTCTAGCTTATACCTTTCCATTGTATGATCTTTTCTCTTAAGTATTTAAAATTTTCCAAATAAGAGATCTAGCTCTGATACCAACTGTTGGAAATAATGAAATAGTGTGTACTAAGAGGGGAGGGGTGAATCATTACCCTTTAAAATTTTGAGTCAATTAACCTTTATCCTTTAGTAATCAACTGCTTGTATTACCAACCATATATGCTATTCTATCTTTATGCATGTAATATCAATTCATAAAATCAATTAGCATGTAAACATTCATGAAATGTATTGACAAATGAAAAAATATTTGGTAATGCAGAAAACCCCTGTTAGAAGGTAAAAACTGCAGTGGGGATGAAACCCACAAAACTTCACTATTTACATAATGGAAGGGGTCGGTTAAGGCTTACAAGTCTGGTCAGTTCTGATGATCTTACCCTGTTAGGAGTAACATGTAGATACTGGTTAAGGTCTACGCTATTAAGAGCTTTTGCAACACTATTTAGTGTGCACTCGGTTAATAGATTTACAAAGGATTGTGAAATCCACCTTCTCAAAGGAATTCTTCTATTTTATACACTTGTTAGAATGTAGTCAAAAAAACTTATTTACCTAAGTATATGAAATCTATAATTGTTGATTATAGATCCAATAACATTTACAATATAATGTATCACCTATAGTGATTGATCAATACCTCTATTCTGCTCATTAGCCTTGAATCTGGTTCTTGATAACCTATCTCATCTTTTGTTGTTCCTCTGCAGAAAACTCTGTCTCTAATCCATAAAAGTGTTTGTAGCTACAATCACCATCACATCTTTTTGTTCTGATTGATTACACTTATATTTATACAATGATTTTGTACCTAAATGAGTTTCACGCCTAACAATGATAATGTTAGGAATAGTCCCAAGAGATAACTGAGATGGGGGGAATTAGTTATCTACAAGATTCAATTCTTTATCCAATTAAATACAAAATAACATTAAGCATAAACATAATAAGATAACACAAATTATAACACCACAATTTTGGTTACGCGGAAACCCAAAATAGATAAAAACCCTGGTGGGAATTAACACCCACAAATAACTGCACTAGTGTATAATGATCCCTATTAGAAGATCGTACAACCCTATTAGGAGTTGATCTTTATAATGCATTAAGTGCAGTGACCCGGTCAAAGATCAGACCCTATTAGGAGTCTTTTACAAATAAACCTGTTAGAGGTGAGGAAACACTGTCCATGAGCACACTGTTCAAATGATGAAGGTTGCAACCTTCTACACAACAGATATACACTATATCTAATATTGAACTATGAATTAGACCTTTTTTCTTGATTAGTTTTGGTGAATTGTATACACTCTCTGCTTCTTCACGTAGATCTTCAACTGATGAATGATATAGCTTTACTGGCTTGATATATCAAACATTCTTCTCTTCTACTTTTCCACACTCATACTCATGTTGATCACAAATGATCTTCTATAAGTATCCTCTTCCAAAGATATGATCAAGTTGGCTTGTAGGAAACTCTTCAATAACTTCTTCGTTGGCCAAACTAAGCACGCAACACAAATAGAACCGCGCAACACAAGATGAGTAGACGCGTCACTTCACACAGTCGGCTCCACCAAACTAACTCAAACTTCACTCTTTGGATGAAACATGTTAAGCGCTCTTAACCAAACATTCTGAACTCATAACTAAAAACAAATCTAACATGCATATCCAAAAGATAGGCACAACTGAAGAAACAATAAAATATTGTCGGCTCTTAATAAACAATCTCCTGAAACTGTAATTGGAAAATAGATCATCATAGCTCAACTTCAACTGCACAACTAAATCTGCGTCTATGAACATAGCATAATGAATATGTTTACAACATAAAATTAAATGCACAAGGCTCCAACATAGCCATACTGAGAATTACATATAGGACACTGTTGCATACTATATATTGTCATCAATGAAAAATATGCAGGCAACCACTGGCTCAAAGGAAAATCTCCAACAATCTCCAACAATCTTCTCAATATCCTCAACAAAAATCCTCTTAACTGCTGCATCTAATTTTTTATGATAGTATACTCCCCCAAACTATATACTCCCCCTTTGACATCAATGGCAAAGGGTGCCAAAAAAAATTAAGCATAAGTACTACTCCAGAGGTAGAGTAGTCAACCATTCATCAGTCACCAAGAACTGATGCATTTGCTGCAAATTCTAATCAGACTCAAGGAAGGGAATTACTCCTAGCTTCTCCCTGAGATACTCAAAAGTATATTTTGGTAAAGGATTTGTGAATATGTCTGCTAATTGTTCTTTAGTGCTCAAATAATCCAATTTTACTTCTTTATCTGCATATTTATCTCTTAGAAAATGCTATTTTATTTCAATGTGTTTTGTCTTTACATGCATCACAAGGTTCTTTGACATATTGATAGTGCTAGTGTTGTCACAATGAATAAAAATAGGATAATCAATCTGAATTCCAAAGTCTTTTATCATCTTCTTGGTCCAAATAATTGTAGAACAATTTAATGCTGCTGCTACATACTCTGCTTCTGCTGTTGAATGAGAAATACAATTCTGCTTCTTGCTTGTCCAAGTAACTAATTTGTTTCCAAGAAATACTGCTCCTCCTAAGGTACTCTTTCTATCATCAATACAACTTGTCCAATCTACATCTGTATACACATTAAGTTCTACATTCTCTGAGTTAGGATACCATAAACCATAGTTTATAGTCCCTTTTAAGTATCTAAATATTCTTTTTATTGTCATTAAGTGATTTTTTTAGGTTTAGCTGCAAATCTTCCAATAATGCCAACTGCATTAGAAATATCTGGTCTAGATTGAGTAAGATATATGTGTTTTCCAATCATAGACTTATAGTGTCTTGTCAACAGTTGTAGAATCATCTTTAGAAAGCTTTCTTCCTGTTATCACGGGGGTGCCTACAAGCTTGCAATCTTCCATCTTGAATTTATTCAATATTTATTTCACATACTTAGATTGATTAATGAATATACCTCTGTCTATTTGTTGTACATTTAATCCCAAAAAGTATTTGATAGGTCCAATCATGCTCATTTCATACTCGCTCTGCATTTCTTTAGCAAAATTTGCACTAAGCTTGTCATTACCACCAAAGATAATGTCATCAACAAAAATAACAACAAGTAATAATCCTTCAGGTGTCTCTATTATGAATAAGTTACAATCTGCTACTCCTTCCTTGAATCTGATCTTTGTCAAGTAACCATCTAGTCTTTCATACCATGCTCTAGGGGCTTGCTTAAGTCCATAGAGAGCTTTCTTCAGTCTACATACCATGTCAGGTTTGTCTAATAAACTAAATCCTTCAGGCTGTTCTATGTAGACTTCTTCCTTCAAGTCACCATTCAGGAATGCTGACTTGACATCCATCTGATATACTTTAAAGTTCTTGAATGTACATAAGCTAATTTTTTTATAACTTCCAGTCTTCTCATAGGGGAAAATATATTAGAGTAATCAATATCTTCTCTTTGTGCATATCCTTTACATACCAGTCTTTCTTTGTTTCTTACCACTGTACCATCTTTAATCATCTTGTTTCTGAATATCCAGTTGGTTCCAATCGCATTTTTGTCACAAGGTCTAGGGACCAATTCCCATGTTTCATTCTTAATTATCTAATCTAACTCTTCTTTCATTTCTTTATGCCAATCTGAATCATTACATTCATTTTCAACACTTAAAGGTTCAATTTGTGAAAGTAAAAATACATCTTCATCAACTGTTAAACCTTTTTTTCTAGATCTTGTCATAACTTTAATGCTCTGATCTCCAATGATATCTTCTTTTGAATGGTATTTAGATGTGAATTTTGGAACTTTACATGTGACATTCTCATCTGTTATCTGTGATTCATCTTCACTTGGTTCAGGGTCATTGCATGATACATAAATGCAGTCAAAAATTTCTTCAATAACTATTTCTTTATTGATAGGTCTTGTTTCATCTTCAATCATAGGTGCATAATCATAGTATCTCTCTTGAATCATAAAATTCTCATCAATCTTCATGTGTTTACTTTCAATGATTTTCTTCAATCTCAAGTTAAAACATCTATAAGCTTTGCTTTTGGTAGAGTAACCAAGAAAAATACCTTCATTGCTTCTCGCATCAAAATTTCCAACTTCATCATCTCTCTTGATGTAACACTTTCTTCCAAAGATTTTGAAGTATTTTACTCTAGGTAGATTCCCAAACCAAAGTTCATAAGGTGTCTTGTCTGCGCCTGGCCTTAATTGAATTTTGTTGATAGTATAGACTGCAATATTGACTACTTCTCTCCATAGGTGTGTGCAAATTTTCCTTCAAACATGATAGTGTATGCTGTGTCAAGTATGATCCTATTTCTTCTTTTTGCAATTCCATTCTACTAAGGGGTTCTAGGTGCACTTAGCTATCTTTTGATCCCATGTTCTTTGCAATAATCATAAAACTTGTCAGAGGTGAATTCTCATCCTCTATCTGATCTTAGACATTTTATCTTTATTCCAGAATCATTTTCAACTTTAGCTTTGAATATTTTGGATTTCTCAAATGCTTCAGATTTTTCTTTTAAGAATGCAACCCACATCATTCTGGAATAATCATCAACAAAAAAAAAAGTATCTTTCACCATAGTATGATCTTCTTTGTGTAGGTCCATGTAAGTCTGTATGTACTAGATCCAATTTTTTTTCTGCTAAGTTCTTTTTACTTGTGAATGAGTTCCTTACATGATTTCCCATCACACATTCCCTGCACATAGTATCAACTGGTCTTGCAATACTGGGAAGGTCTCTTACTTCCTTTACATTTCTTATCTTTACTATATTGTCCAAATTGATATGACATGCTATTTTGTGCCATAACCAACTGTCATCTACTTTTGCAACAAAACAACTTGCTTCAGAATTGAGCTAAAAAACATTACCTTTAGTCTTTGAACCCGGTGCAATCATAACTCCTTATTTGTTATTAGTGATGCACTTGTTATTTTTGAATTCCAACTGATATCCTTTGTCAAGCAACTATTCAACACTCAGTAGGTTATGATGTAAACCATCAACATACATAACATAATCAGTGTTGTTCTTTCCATCTAAAGTGATAGCTCCTCTACCTATGATAGGCTTAGGAGTGTTGTCTCCAAATCTAACCATACCACCTTTGTACTTATCCAGATGTACAAATCTATTTTTGTCTCCTGTCATATGATGTGAACACCCATTGTCAATGATCCAATCTATTCTGATGTCTACTTGGGAAATTAATGCCAACTCTTGTGCTTTCTTTTCATCTTCAATGTCCATTTCATCAAACATTTTTTCCATATCTTCAATTGCAATGAATCCAATTTCATTTTCTCATGAATCTTCATCTACCACTCCATCTTCAGCATAGTAGCATTCCTTTATATATTTAGGCTTGAAATTTTTTTTGTACTTCTTGACTCTTGTAAGGCACTTAGATGCAAAATGACCAACCTTGTTGCATGAAAAGTATTTGAATGGTAACTGTCCTTCATATTTTACTTTTCCTTTTCTTTCTTTCTTAGAAATCATAGAAATGAATTCTTCTAGTTCTTTATCCTCATCTTCATTATCAAAATTACTAGAAGTGTTCAAAGATTTCTTACCATGGACTGAGGCTTTGAAGGTTGTTTCACTTTTAGGTTCTGTCTTCAATTTTGATATCTCAAATGCTGAAATTTTGTTGATCAAGGTCTCTCTCTTGAAGTCTTTCAAAAATTGTATAGTCTCATCTAAGATGTTTATCTTGCTCTCATAATATGTTGTCAGTGTAGTCATCAATTTATCCATTATGTCTTTCTCTGTAATTTCTCCACCATTGTTTCTGATTCCTGCAATTGCTTCATTAATCCTCTAATTGTATGATCTAATGTTTTCTTCAAGTATCATCTCTAAATTGTTATATTTTTTCTTCCATGTCTTTCTGTGTGCATTCTTTACTTGGATATCTCCTTCAAACATGTCTTCTAGATACTTCCATATTGTATAGGCTCTATCTACTTTCTTAATCTTAGAAAACTCATTGTCAGATAAGGCACTTATTAGGGCTTCTTTGGAAATTGCATTTTGGGTGAATAATTCCTTTTGTTTATCAGTTGAATCTTCTTCTGCAAGGTCTTTTAAAGAAGGAACATCAACATTTTGAGTAGCTGCTTCATAAATCTCAAAACCAATGCACTGCAAATGTGTTATCATTTTTTTTTCTTCCAGTCAAGATAATTCTCTCCATCAAACTTAGGACTCTCTTTTCTAAAGTACACCATCTGATCAACCTTAAGCTATTAAAATTTCTCTCCAAGGAACTTGGCTCTGATACCAATTGTTAGGAATATTCCCAAGAGACAACTGAGAGGGGGGGTGAATTAGTTATCTACAAGATTCAATTCTTTATCTAATTAAGTATAGAATAACATTAAGCATAAACACAATAAGATAACACATATTATATCACCACAATTTTGGTTACGGCGAAACCAAAAATAGGTAAAAACCCTGGTGGGAATTAGCACCCACAAATAACTGCACTAGTGTATAATGATCCCTGTTAGAAGATCCTAAAACCCTATTATGAGTTGATCTTTACAATGCATTAAGTATAGTGACCTGGTCAAAGGTCAGACCCTGTTAGGAGTCTTTTACAAATAACCCTATTAGAGGTGAGGACACACTGTCCATGAGCACACTGCTCAAATGATGAAGGTTGCAATCTTCTGCACAACATATATACACTATATCTAATATTGAACTATGAATTAGACCTGCTATCTTGATCAGTTCTAGTGAATTGTATACACTCTCTGCTTCTTCACGTAGATCTTCAACTGATGAATGATATAGCTTTACTGGCCCAATATATCAAACATTCTGCTCTTCTAATTTTCCACACTCATACCCATGTCAATCAAAAATGATCTGCAATAAGTATCCTCTTCCAAAGATTTGATCAAGTCGGCTTGTAGGAAACTCTTCAACAACTTCTTTGTCGGCCAAACTAAGAATGCAACACAAATAGAACCGTGCAACTCAAGATGAGTAGATGCGTTGCTTCACATAATTGGCTCCACCAAATTAACTCAAACTTCACTCTCTTGAAACACGTTAAGTGCTCTTAACCAAACATTCTGAACTCATAACTAAACATGAATCCAAACACGCATGTCAAAAAGATAGGCACAACTGAAGAAACAATAAAAATACTGTCGGCTCTTAATAAACAATCTCCTAAAACTGTAACTAGAAAATAGATCATCATAACTCAACTTCAACTGCAGAATTGAATCTGCGACTATGAACAAAGTATAATGAATATGTTAACAACATAAAAATAAATGTGGAAGGCTCCAACATATCCATACTGAGAATTACATACAAGACATTGTTGCATACTATATGTTGTCATCAATGACAAACATACAGTCAACAACTGGCTCAAAGGAAAATCTCCAATAGATAACTCTATGATAAAAGGTTTACAACTTGAACTTTATCTCCTAGTTTGCATGTTTTCAATCAGTTAGACTGATTAAAATGGATTTAAAGCTAATAAAAAATCTAAATATAAAACACAAGTGTTTTATCTGACATGGAAGTCAGATCCACATTTCTTGAAATTTATAATTGTCTCTCGGTAGACTGGTGCTCGGGGTTCTCTATAGTCTGCCGATTTCCTCTGTTATATGTTCTGGTAGGTTACACTACAATCTTCTTGTTGGGTTACTCTATTGGGTTACTCTGTCAGGTTCCAATTGTAACATTTTTGGGTTGCACTATTAAACTGTGTCATCGGTTTACATTTTAACCTACTCTATCGGGTTACACTACAAATTGTTTTGTTAGGTTCCCTTGTGAAGTTTTCTGTCGGGTTACACTAAACCTGTTTTTCAGTATTGGTGTAATTGACGATTCAAAACTTTTTTCCTTTGCATACTAATGGAAAAATATGTCTTTAATTCCTTCATCTCTGAGCCTTTCCTCTTTTTCATCTTCAATGATTTCATTCCACTCCATCTCTGGAACTGTAGGAGGATGCTCGTACTTTAGGTTAAACTTTAGAGCCCTTCTGTATTTCTCTCTCACACACTTCAGATGTTTGCAAGGTTTATGAATAATTTTGGCTTTGTCAAAAATATTTTGACCAAAGAGATCCTCTAAATATTTTATGAGCTGATTTTTTAATTCGGGAGCTTGGTCATTCCATCTTTTAAGAAAAAAAAATTGTTAGATAAAAAAATTAGCTGAAGCTATGTACCTTGAATATAGTACAATAAATGGATCAAAGGAAAAATGTTCTACCAATGATATGAAGCTATGTACCACTTACGTATGGTGGGCACGAATAGCTTCAATGTTATTTCATAAAGACTTTCATAAAAAAACATCATTTCTTGCAAAAACATCATGGGATCATCTGTCCAAAATGAGTTATGAATAAGTGAACTACAATTCCACTATAAATAATAATAATTTAAATTAAGTTCCTAGAAGCCTAGGTACTTTTAAGGGAATCATATCTTTCTCAGCCAACAACAATGACACCTGCAATGATCTCATACTATCAACACGAGCTGATCCAGGAAACAATGGTAAATTATCACCAGTTTTGGTCTCTATTCTATCCTATGTAGGTGTATCTGTTAATGCAACAAGTTAATCAATGACTACGATCAAATGCACCCAAGAAAGTACAAACCAAATCATAAATTACACATAAAAAATATAGCAAAACAAGGATTTACCATCTGTAGTCAGAGAAGACATGGATGTGTGCATGCTTCTTGTTGCTGACCCTACAGTCGGCAATCTTAGAGTTTTGGTCATCCTTGATGGAGGCATTTATGCTTCATCATGACCTTAAAAACAATCATATATATAATATCTTGTCTATTTTAAATATATAGCTAATAAATATACACAATGGATTATTGAATTTGATCCAAAATGTTATAGTCAAATACAAAAACAATCATCCATACAATGTTATCATCTAGAGCTACTTAACTTTCCATCTAGACCCACAACCCATTTAGCATATGACACAAAATAATAATTCTTTATTACCACGTAGATTTATTCAATCTATTCCTACAATTAAATTATTTTCCTCAAGGAACTGCACTAGTACCCTCATCATGTCAAGCAACTCGTTGAGGTATCAAAAAATCCTGTAAGAAGAACACGTACATATTTTAGTTCATGATCCATAAAATAGTAATAAATATAAACATTTATTAAAATTTTGTTATTTGTTATAGTTAAATAATGTTAGAAACACTAAGAGTGGGGGGGGAGTGAATCAGTGTTTGTCTACTTATCTTTATTGTAGCATCTTGAAACTTAAATCAAATATCTAGAAATTGAAGCATAACACAATAACACATAACACAAAATATGATTACGGGGAAACCTTGATCAGAGGAAAAACCCCGGTGGGAATTAGTACCCACAAATGATTGTACTAGTCTTATGAACTTGTTAGAGTTCCTTTGCCCTGTTAGGAGAAGTCTTTACAATGCAAGTACAATGACCCTGTTAGGAGTCTATACAAAACCTTGTTAAAGGTGAATGGCTCACTACTAGAGCTCACTACCTAATAGGATGAAGGCTACAATCTTCAGGTAATAGATATATACTATATCAAAAGATGAACTATTGTAAGGACATTGTTGTCTGATAAGTTCCTTTTATGCACTGATGCTTTAATCTCTTGAATAATTCTACTTCATACTAATTTTCTCATACTGATCTTCTAGATATCTTCTCTGCTTATTTTCCACTCTTTCTCCTCATACAAAATTGCATGTCTAAGTATATATACATGCCTGAATAGATGCGACAAAAAACAAGACCTTAGTCGGCCCAAAAACAACATACACAACACTTCCAAACAATTTGGCTTAAGCATGTTTACATGAGTGTTAAAGAAACAATTACAAACATATTTCAATAGGTGCATGGCCATTACAAAATAAAATATTATATGCTAATCTAAAATCTGAGGTCGGCTTCATACTCTATTTTTTGAACTGCTAGTGGCACTTAATCTTCCTATAACTTCTTTGTACTATCATACCGTACCATGCGTGTATAGAATAAGGTTAATGACATATCATAAATCTTAATCATGGAGGCACATAGTCTGATTCAATCATACACACATGTGCTGGTGCACTGATCAGCTGCATATCTCTCTTATGTTCTATCTTCTGTACTTAGCCAATTTTATCTTCCAAGTTTACTTGACAAAACTTCATATAAATTTGTTGCCATAATGACAACAAATAATTAGTCATATACACCTTGATTGTCAACTTGCCAACAATCTCCCCCTTTGTCATTAATGACAACAAAGGAATGTGGCCAAGTTACTTAAACTTTGACTTAAGCACAAAAAATTGTACATCATAAGTTTGGCTATATATATCATACTTCTTTATGTACACTACTCCCCCTTTGACATTAATGAAAAATGTGCCAAAAATTAAAGACCTATGTACTTACTCTGAGTACACATCTGGGTAAGGAATCTGAATATTCTTGATCTCTTCTGTCAAAATGCCTTCAGTGCATCAACAGTCTGAAGATGGGTGCATAATGCATATGTGAGCTTCTCCATTTTCATCAGATCCATGCAGGGGCCTTGATCATATGTGAAAATGGTTGTATCAATCTGTTTGATGTTCTCATTCAATACAGTTAAGGAGGGCACTAGTGCATTTCTCAGTTGGGTCTACCTGGTCCTTAGCTTGTTGATCTCTATCTTGGATTTTTCAATCTTTTTCTATCTGCCCTTGATAGATGTTGTTCCAGATGTTGATGTCTTGGGAGGATGTTTCAATTGATTTCTTGATGGTTTCAACCAAGATGTCTGGAATGAGTGTCTTGAGTTCACAAATTGACCTTTTAAACTTGAGCATATGAGAGATAATCATAGAATGTATTTATGATTTATCTATCTCTTGGTACTTGTCATAAATATTTGAAATTGAGTCTATTCTTCCTTCATTAATGATTATGTTCCTTAAGACTTCAAGACTAGGTCTAAATCCTACCTCAGGAGGGGCTTGAGTATTCTTTACTTTTCTCCATGTAGTCCTTGAAGATGGGTGACCTGTGGGAACTTGATTCCTTCTTCTAGTCAGTTTTCTTGGTACTGAAGGTGGAGAGGATTCCAAGTCAATAGTAGTTGAGGGCATAGATGTACCTTCATTAGGCTTCTTCTTTTTCTTCTTGTGGATATCATTTGATTTCTCTAACTTGACTTCTGTAGGTGTTTGTTTAAGCTCTCTTGCAATCTTAGCTTCCCTAGCTTTATCTAGGTCTTCTTGTGTGACCCCATGAACTTTTAGGATGTTAGATGTAATCCTTGATGTCTTCCTCTTATTGTCTGCACTGTATAAGACATAATAAACTTGATTTTTCTTCTCTCTATATGTACCCCATCTAGGCTCTTTTGGATCTATAGACGCAGATAAAAGAACTTGTGCATATCCTTCCAACACATGTACTTCAACTTCATAACCAAGTGGGTGGATCCATTTGGTTCTTGGCTCAATTGCTTCCATGCAAGTATAGTCAGTTTCCACCATGAAGCATATGGTGTCCTTATACTTTTCAACTATCTTCACTAGTATTCTAAACCTATTCTACATCTTGATCCTAAATGTCTTGATCTCCATATCCATAGAGTCCTTGACACTGCTTTCTGATGTGGATTTTAATGAAATTTGTGACATAGTAGGTTTTCTCCTATCTAGGTAAAGATTAGAGACTTTACCAACAATGTGGAAGTATAGGTAGATAATCAAAGAGCCAAATCTGAATATTTTTCTCTTTTCATACTTGATAGCTCTAATGTTCTCAATTAGTTGTGCGTGCAATATCTCACAGAGATTATACTGTATGTTATCTCTTGCCATCCTTATTGCTACCAGAACTATAGCTGCAGATACACTATTTAGTTTGCTTGCGTGCTGAAACTTGTAACCAAGTATCATGGTGAGGAGTTTGGTGTCTTCTTCCAAAATTGGATCAACAGTCATCCCGTGCCTATCACTTCTAGATAAGCAAGCCTACTCAACCTTTTTCTTTACATCCTTTCCAGTAGGAAGAATAGGTCTAACCTTGGAGAGTCCAGTCATCTCATGAATGAGGTCAGCAGTACTATGGACAAGAACTTCACCAATCCAATACAGATCATCATGTATCCTACTAAGTAGAATTTTGACCCATTCTAGTTCGTAGAAATCATGTGCATTTGTATACTAAAAAAAAGGGTTGTCAGTGAGATGCACGTATTCATCCTTGAATGAGTAATCTAGTTTCATCATTGATTCCATGAGCGTTGTTATGGTTTTGTCACCCACAGATTCCTTCTTATAGTAGATGTATGTGCGTATTTCCTCTACATGCACGACTCCTAATGGAGTCTTGGAGAATTCCCCTTCTACATCATCTAGCACAAACTTGAATGGATGCTCCTTAAACACATATCTCCTTTTCTCAGAGATGTCAAACACTGTAAGAGTAGCCATTACTTGTAACTTGCTTAAGTAGGATTTCATAGAGATTTTGAAATGATGCGTCCGCTAGGGTTCCGTTTCAACTTCAATTCACCTTGCTAACCAACCAACAATTATATTTTGATGCTTTGATGCTGAATTCTCCTGTGCTCTTCGACTGCTTCGATCTTAAATGCAAAAGTGAAGATAAAATATCTTTTACTAACTTATAAAGAGTTTATGCATTTAATGCTTGATTTCGTAATGCGGTTTATATTGAGAATTTCAATCTTTGTTCTTGTCAAAGTATAATTTATGCATCCATGCATACTTCCTCAATTCGTCATCAATTACATGAATCCATAGGCGCATACTCAGAGGTGAGTATACCAGCCATGCAGGGGTTTAGAGCTAGAATAACTCCCCCTAAGACCATGAGGGTCATCTAACTAGAAGTATAATTTGCATCCACTGTGGATGCATCTAATACCTTGTTAGCATCATCATCTTTATTTACTTCAACCCATATTTTACCTCAATCTTATGTAGCTTGTACAAACTTGACTTCTCCAGATTCTTCAAACAATGATCCTTTAGGATTTTCTTGTTTTTGTGTTATGGACCTGCAAAACCTTGAGATATGTCTTGCTTTGTTACATGAGTGACAAATGATTGGAGGTCTATTGATATTGTTTATCATGCTTCCCTTCTTGGCTATGTGTCCATCATAATTACATATCTAACATGTAATGTTCTGATAGTTTCTCTGAGGTTGATTTCTCTGATTCTATTAAGTCATATTTCTTTGGTTCCGCTGTGACTGATTTCTTTGACTTGTTCTACAATGTATATCCCTGTGACCAAATTTATTACAAGAATATCAATAACCATTGAAAGTTCTTACCTCTTTACAATCTCTTACCAGGTGTCCATGTTTGTTACAGGCATAACAAGTTTGGTTCACTATCTTGGGTTCATCTTTAGGAGGTTTAGCTTTACCCTCTGCAAGATTCTTAATTTTCTTTGCTTCTGTAGATCCTTCTTGTGTTTTCTTTCCTTTTTTCATTGCATTGATTTCAATTTGAGCTACACTATATACAACACCAGTAGTATCACCTTTTAGCTTTTCTGCATAAAGTTGTGATTGAATTAGATTAGAACTTGTGTGTAATTTCTCAATTTTATCTTTTGCTTTTGTTAGTTCAGATTCTATCTTTTTCTTGATGTTTTCCAACTCCAAGATCTTCATATTTTCTTGCATAAGTTCTTCATCTAATTGTTTACTTTCTTTGGTCTTTTCTTCAATAGCTATTAGGCTATCTATAAGCTGTTCATTCAGATCTTCAATCTTGTCCTTCAGAGACATGTTTTCTTCATTCATCTTTTTGACCATTTTTCCCAAATCATTTGTAGAGCAAACTTTCAGATCTTTTCTTAATTTTTTGATAAGCATTTGGGAGCCATCAAATTTTAGTTTAAGTTCTTCATTTTCTTTTTCAGATCTATCAAGATCATCAAGGGATTCTTCAAGATTCATTTTCAGATGTTTCTCTACTGTTGAATCCATGATCTCCTCAAGTGGTTAAACTTTCTTTCAGAGGACCAGAGCTCTGATACCAATTGTTAGAAACATTGAGAGGGGGGGTGAATAAGTATTTGTCTAATTATCTTTATTTTAGCATCTTGAAACTTAAATCAAATAGATAGAAATTGAAGCATAACACAATAACACATAACACAAAATATGTTTACAGGGAAACCTTGATAAGAGGAAAAACCCCGGTGGGAATTAGTACCCACAAATGATTGTACTAGTCTTATGAACTTGTTAGAGTTCCTTTGCCCTATTAGGAGAAGTCTTTACAATGCAATTACAATGACCCTATTAGGATTCTTTACAAAACCCTATTAAAGGTGAATGGCTCACTGCCAGAGCTCACTGTCTAATAGGATGAAGGCTACAACCTTCAGGTAATAGATATATACTATATAAAAAGATGAACTGATGTAATGACACTGTTGTCTGATCAATTCCTTTTATGCGCTGATGATTTAATCTCTTGAAGACTTCTACTTCATACTAATTTTCTCATATTGATATTCTGGATATATTCTCTGCTTATTTTCCACTCTTTCTCCTCATACAAAATTGCATGTCTAAGTATATATACATGCCTAAATAGACGCGACAAAAAACAAGACCTTAGTCGGCCCAAAAACAACATACACAATGCTTCCAAACAAATTGGCTTAAGCATGTTTACATGAGTGTTAAAGACACAATTATAAAAAAATTGCAAAAGGCGCATGGCCATTACAAAATAAAATATTATACGCTAATCAAAAATCTGAGGTCGGCTTCATACTCTATTTTTTGAACTACTAGTGGCACTTAATCTTCTTGTAACTTCTTTGTATTGTCATATCATACCATGCATTTATAGGCTAAGCTTAATGACATATCATAAAGCTTGATTATGGAGGCGCATAGTCTGATTTGATCATACACATGTGCGTTGGTGCACTGATCAGCTGCATATCTCTATTTTATTCTGTCTTCTGTACTTAGCCAATTTTATCTTCCAAGTTTACTTGACAAAACTTCATATGAATTTGTTGCCACAATGAAAACACAAAATTAGTAATATACACCTTGAGTGTCAACTTTCCAAGAAATAATTCATTGATTCTTACTTCTAGACAACGTGCTCTTCGTATCAATTCATTTTTTGTCACCTCTGTCTCCTCATTTGGATTTGGATCCACTACAATGGAAAGAATTTGTGAACTGATTTTTTGAGGCTCTTTTTGATCATTCTTATAGTTTCATCGATATATGTGATGTCTACATTGCATAATACTATCAATTTATGACAGAAATATCAGTAAAATGATCAAAATAACTCCAAAACCCTATTGAAAATACTATAATAATATAACATTTTGTACAATTACAATTACACTAAGGTTTACATTCGCCAAAGAAGGGGTGGGAGGAACATCCCCGCCTCTATCATGTGTCGATGGAATATCCATGTCACCCTGTGACAAATATTAACTATTAAAACATCAGCGTAATGAAAGCAATAGATGACTTAACAAAAAAACTTATTAATAAAATGGTATATTGTATATTGGAGTTAATAATTAGAGGTAATTAGTTTAAATGTTATATATATATAGTAATTACCAGTCCCATGATAATAAATTTCTTTGCATCTATGTGATTCAAATTGTAATATATTAGCATCTCTTCCCCTACAATTATTGATTTTATCACACATACAAAAATACAATTTCCCTCACATGCCTCAAAAATGCAATTGGGTTGCTTATTAGTTGACCAGGACACATACTATTTATAAAACCTGCAATATTCCCTATTTCTTTTGGCCTTCCCTCGATGTACATAGCAAGTCTTTTACTTTGATCATTTTCTTTCCATTGTAGATAATTTTTTGATAGTGCATACCTACGCATTCTTTTTTAGGTTGAACTATCCGCATCCAATTATTGTAATTGTAACAAGGTCCTACATACTCCATCAATACAACAAATTTGTTATAACTCACCTTTATGCCATCCATGGAAAATATGCCCAAACCATGTAATGAAAATGGAGCTATGTGATATATCCTCTTGTTAACACAAAAATCAATGTTAATTGGAGGTAATTCCTTGGGTAGCCATTCTTTCTGAAGATGTGTGTACCTCAAGGGAACCTTGATGTCTCCTTTTGTCTCATCATCATAAGAACATGACCCCCCTTTAGCAAGGAAAAATTGCATGTGTTTATTGAATTTTCTTCTAATCTTTTAACCTCTAGTTGATCTCCCTATTGCAGACCGACTACATGTCTCACTTTTATCTTCTATTCCTACATTTCCCTCACTCGATAAAGACAGATCTGACGAATACCTATTTGGTGGTACCTGCAGCCCATCAAATGAGAGATACAGTTGAAGGAGTGAGATATTTTGCTAAATGGGGGTAATGTTGATGAAGTCAGCCTAAAGTTGATGTTGAGGGTAAAGAGAAAGAAAGCAAATAATAAAGTATTTCTATAGGGTGTACTGACTTATACCTATCCATCCATGGCACTGTGTAGGATCCTCATCAAAGGGGATAAATTTCCTGCATATGTAAATCATTTATCTTAAGTTAGTTAAAAATTACATGATATGTATGCTACAAATTATATAGAGCATCATAACACATATTTGAAACATGTGTATCATAAATCACCTATGTTGTCATCATTAGAATTGAACACAATGAATTAATTATACCATGCCGTTAGAATTCAACACAAAATAAATTAATCATGAAAACATATAAGTCAAACAAATTTCTATGAACAAATAAATACCTCATACATTTTATTGATCATGTCATTGATCATCTTCTTCATCCATCTCATCATCATGACCATCATTATCATTGCCATCATCATCATGGTCACCATGACCATCATCATCATCCTCATTGTCATCATCATCATTAGCACCACCATCATCATCAGCACCACCAACATCACAATCATCATCATCATCATCATCATCATCATCATCATCACCAACATCATCATCATCTACTTCATTTTCTACTTCTTTGGTATCTTCTTCTTCCATCACATTATACTTTACCAATCTTCCTCTTAGATCATGTCTAACAACAAATGACCAACTCGATTTATGTGGAACGCCAAAGTAAAATACCTGCTCACATTGGCTTGGAAGAACATAGGGCTCATCCCCAACTAACTCAAACAACATTGTATTAATCATTGAGAATTCATTGTCATGTTCAATAATAGTTCTCTCAGGATCATTTTGATTCAGTTTTAGCCTGTACCATTTGATGAAGAATAGAACTAATTTGAAGGAATTAAAGTTGCACTCAAGTATATCATCCAAGATGTCATATTATCAAATTTTTAGAATCTCAAGGACGTAACTCATTTATAGAATAAATATTAGTGAACTAAAAGACCGCAATTATCCTAGAATCACATGTTTTCTTCATGTCATCCAACTTTTTGATGTGAAATTTATGGTCATGGTAGTACATAGCTTTGTGGTGCTTGACCTACAATTTTTCAAACTTGTCAAAATTATTTGCATCGATCTGTGAGTTGATATTAAACATATGGGTCATGATAAATAAACTTATACGTACCTTTCTACCTCTTAAACCATATGCTAGATCAACTACCATTGGCGTAACATTGGAATCTCTATTAGGATGAGCTTCTTTAACTATTGAAGAAACACCTTCCCATGTTAATGAGTGACTATTTTTTTGAGATCATTCAATCCATACCGTCATCTAATCAAGAATTTTTGCAATATACAAATGTAGTGCATCCCACTCACAAGAAACTATATATAATAAGTAGACCACTTAGATACAACTTATATTGAAGATTTATAAGAATTAATTAACTACAATAACATTTTATAATTACCTCTCACTTTCCTCAATATACCTTTCCCCATCAAGTACTCCCCTTAGCTTTTGTTAATGGAATTGGGATCCAAATGTGATCTAGATGGATATTTGTTGCAAAATTGGTAAGATATTCACTAATGTACACCATGCTCTGGTATACCATATATCCCTCCACCATAGAACCCTCAAGATGTTCTCTTTGTCAAACCAATCCCTTCAAAAATTTCAGGTGTCTCTCAACCATCCACATTGACCTAGTTGGTACAGGTTCACACAATTCAATCTCCTCAACTTGATGTATGAAGTAGTGTTCTTGTGCATTGAAAAAATTTGAAGGTAGACACTTTTTCATTTCACACATAAGATGAGAAATTTTTCTCTTCCAATGTTTTATATCATTTTATCAATTTTTTTATATGACAATCACCTAGAAGAGATTCAACAGGTACAAACATATAAATGAGACTTTACAAAAAATTATATAATAAATGATAGAAAAGGTAAAGTAAGATGCAAATATAGTATCTATACAACAAATCTAAGAAATAACACTTCTAACCTCATGTATTTCCCAATATCATATATAACTTGTTTGACACTGTTGTCGAAGTGGCGTGGGAGAGATAGAGGTAGAACATACTACGATAATTATAAAATGATCTTTTCAATATATTATAAAATAATATAATTAAAAGTACATGAAGTCTTACAAATATATTGTAAATGGAGAAGAACATGACTTAACTTGACGAAGGCATGCCAATCATGTGTTTTCAACCCTAACCCAAAATCACGTTTCTTTGATATGAGCCTGCTTATGTTTGCCGCAAATCCTATGGGAAATTTATTTTTTTGTATGACTTCTTTCATGGCATCACTTTGCTGCTATATTAATAACCAAGGAAGGGAACTCGTATTACTTTGGTCTCCATTTCTATTTGATTCAGTGAAAAACTTCAATGCATGATTAGATTCATGAATGTCATTACAAATTTTGACAATTTTTTCTTTGTCACGCCTTCCACTCAATATTTTTCGTAGTGTCTCTGTTACATTCTTTCCAATATGCATAGCATCAAACAAATACATGATTGGGGGTGCTCATAATATGCAAACCTACTAAATTATCTAGGATTTCTTTTTAGTCCTTTTAGAAGTTGGTTATCAATGCCTTGACGACCTTCACGAACATCAATTACATCTTTGGTAAACAAAAGACAATATCCAAATATAAATTTTAAACAAAAAACATCAGATGGAATGACATTACCTTGACGATTTATTCTATTGTATTCCAACTTCCATAGGTGAGGTTTCATTCTTTGTGACTTTGATGTTGTCTCTTCTTTCCCATTTAAAAGATGGTTTTCAGTAATTCGATACTTATGATTTTTGTGGAGAAATTTCCTATGCTCATCAAACACCCACTTTCCTAAACTTTTTGAATGATAAGATTTCATCTTTGGACCACAAACTGGACATGCAAATTTTCCCTTTATCTGAAGACCTACAAGATCGTGTATAATTGGATGAAATATCTTAATTTTGATATTTACAATTATCATGCGCAACTTAAACATATAATGAAAATGTTTTAATACTATAACATACCAAAAATACGTGTTAACAGTTTTACATACCACAAAAACGTGTTAGCCAAAGGGCATCATGTATTGTCCATACAAGCATTGCATGGAATTGAAATTGTATTTGTCATATTGGTCTATAGATGGCATACATAGTGACCCCATTCTATAACTCCAACAAATCATCAATAAGGGGCTCAATATATACATTTATATCTTTCACTTGGTACTTACCTATTCGAATGGACATAAATATTACATAATTATTATGACCATTTTGATGTGGTGTTTATAAATTAATTTACATGACTATTAAATAAAAAAATACTTGATATAATTGTTATCATTTTTAGTTCACACTAAATCGATAAACTGACAAGTGTTTTCTGTTCAAGTTTGAATTTTAGAGTTGCTGTTTTTAAAATTGCAGAATGGTAAAGGATTCAAAGAAAGAAAGTACATGTTCAACAATACAATTGAAAACATCAAACAACAAACTTAAGATGTACTTATTTCAGATTTTTTGAACAAAGCAATATTCAGATTTTGAGCTCAACAGTAAATGGAAATAATTGCTTGCATTTAAGAAAATGAAAGTACAATTCAGTTCTGCCACACAAGCAGTGGTTGTTATAAAAACAAATAAGAGTACATTTCAAACGTATAAAATGATAAACCACACACCCTGTGGTTGTAAGTTTTAATACAAGCATGCATTTTCAATTTTATCAATTGAATTAAGAAGATCAAATGCAAAAAATAAAGAACAGTTACATTTCTAGAAATGCGAATAAGGAGGAGAAGAGACAGGTTAAGTCCCATTGCTTGGTTGTTTGCTGAAGGTTGAACTTTACCGCATCCTTGTTTCAGCATTTCGAAGTGTTCCAAGTCATCTTGTACATCCTGCAAGAGAGGAGAAATAAAAGAGAGTGAGTTCATATGAACTGAGCAATGAAGGACAAATACACTGTCTAATCTTCTACTTGATCACATTTCAAAATGATAACACAGAAGGCAAAGTCATAAAGCTACAAAAAAGAAGGATCGTAACAGAGAAAACACTTTATTTCCTAACATTCTTTGTTTCATGTGTAGATAGGTACGAAGACTAAGTAGGTCATTGAAAGGACGTGCATACAATACGTGCATGAAACTTTTCGACTGAGGACACTCATGGACGGGTGAAGACAATGAGAAGGATGTTGCAGGGGCAAACATACATTACATGTTTGAAACCTTTCATCCAGATCATGGACGGGCGAAGACATGAAGATCAGTGGACAATAGGAGGCTGTCGAGGGGGCATGCATGCATTACAAGCATGGGACCTTTCAGCCAAATCATGGAGTTACGATAATCAGGCTATTTAAGAGACATGACTTACGTCATGAAACCTTCCAGCCAACATATCAAGGTTACAGAGGTTACAAAGTTATATTTTCATGCTGGAACAGAACAGGAAAGGGAAGAAAAATGATATTTATGTCTGGTATATCACTTATGGGAGTCACGAGCCCATGCTCGAACCTCATAAGTGATGGTTCAACATGCTGAGAAAAGTGAGGGCTAATTATTAAAGACAGATTCAGCATCAAGGAGAATTGTGTATAGTGAACGAAGCTATAGAATACAAGCTGCACAGAAAATGTGAAACTGGAACAAGCGTCAAGGAAGATCAACATCAATCAATTCATGAGCAATATTACAAGGCATGCATCCATAAGCAAACAATCACATCAATGGGATCATCAACTATTAGTGAAGGTGTTCCATCTAACAAAGCACGGCATTAAAGCAATAGAACTACATATCAATGATGAGATAAGTATGCATGACAAATTTCAAAGTTAAATGATGTTTCTGTATTGTTTGAGTCTAGTTTGATTTTTTGCAAAAGTGATACATCATTGCAATATGTGTATAAGATCATTGATTGACTCATATCAAACAGACATTAAAATTCTAAATGATACATGCTGCTGTTCTGAAAAGGACGAAGTGAGAAATCAGAAATTGTTATGTATCAATGATTGAAGACAGTGCATGAAGGCATATCCAGAAGGGGATAAGTTAATACAATGCACATAAGGTGTAACAGAAACAAAGAATCAGATTGTATTGCTAAATATAAGTGCTGGTGATAAAAGTTGAACTATGCTATTCATGTTTAGTTAAAGGTAGAAAATGACTTAAGTGACACTGCTAAATGCCAGTCAAAGGATTTAAAAAGAGAAGATTTAACACTACTCTTATTCACATGTTTGTACATTCTATGGTTTCAGATTGATAAAATGAAACAATTATCAGTTGTCCAGCATTAATCAAATCACAGTGTACAGCCTGAGGTCGCTGAAAAATAATGAGTATCATGATAAATATATCTTTCATGAAATAAAGCATGCATAATGTAAACCAAACATCTATACTTGCACAGTATTAATCAATGCATATGCCAGGTAAGGTAACTATCAAAAGCAGAGGAAATATTTGGACTATGACAGTTTTTCTGGGGATAAATAGTGTTTATCCTTACAATACAATTATGGAATCTTACAGGCAGCCAAAGCAGCTTTTCAACTGGAGTAGTTGAGATATCTCTTCTCATATAGCATATAGGTTGTAAGCCAAACCAAGCTTTATACAATTTTATAATAAATGCTTACGGAAGAATAGGATTTCATGATGATGCGGCCTGTGTCTTTCAAGATTTGAAACTTGCAGGGTTTAAGCCTATCATCAAATCATACATATTGGTGTTGAGTTCATACAAAGAAGCTGAACAAAACACTGTCTATGCTTTTGCATCTATATTTTGCATAGAGAAATTGTGTATTTAACGTAATATTCAGACATAAATAGTGGAAATGCAAACATAATGGTATATATCTGGATCAGTGATAAACTTCTGAATTTTTGCTCTGAGCAAAGAAGGTAGCATATGAAACAACAGAGACTTCGAAGTTCAACCTCCATTTATGCATATATTTATGAACCTAGCAAAGTAGTAGATTTCTAGCAAAAGAGAGTTTAAGAAATGAATGAAATACAGTGAAATTCAGATTTTTCTGTTTAATAAAAAAAAAAATCCCATATGCTAGAAACGTTTAACCAATAGAGAAAATAACTGGAGCAATGTCAAATTGAGCTTGAGTTGAGAAGATTAATACATAAAGGTATCAATATGGAATGCTACAGTTACCCACGTCACAAATAATAGAGAGCTCAAACATATTTATTTGAAGTTCAACAAAATCAGCTATGTGGGTATCTCAAAGTTGTTTGTAAAAATGATGAAAACCCAAAACCTTAAGCAATCTTGTAGAAAAATACAGTGGTCGACTATTCTAAAGAAAAAC
>MU225509.1:995999-1014935 GCA_018584345.1 Thuja plicata | reverse complement strand
GAGTCATGATGAGTGCAGTTTTGAGTTCTCTTTCATAGAGGATTAGTGGAGAGGACTTTTTGAGCAGTTCACTATTGGTTTCTGACAGTTGAGATCACTTTTTGATGGCTTTTTCTTCCATATCTGAGCCCTCACATATTTGCATGATTTTTGGGAGTTATGGAGCAGTTTGACATGATTTTGAGTGGCAGTTTAGTCAGGCATCACTTTAGGCAGTTATTGGGGCACTTTGACTTCACTTTCTAGCAGTTTGACTTGTCTTTTTGGAGGATTTTCTCATGCATACGGATTAGGGTTTCTAAAATTCTATTTATCTTATTTTGATCTGATTATTCAGGATCTTCTTTTTGTCTCACTTGTTTTGCATGTTGCAAACTTGAGAGAGAATTGTAAGGCATTGTAGCAGAGATTTGTTCCAGCATTGATATATAGAGATACCTGTTCCTTCCCATTGGTTTTGAAGTGTAATATTGTGAGTTTTATTGCTTGAATGTTGTGTTAGCCTTCATTTTAAGCTGCATTCCTTACTACATTTCAGAATCTTGATACATCTAACTGCAGGTCTATTGTTTGTGTTCTAAAGTTTTGCATTGATTTGGTGAAACATTGTTTCCCTACCTCTGCAAAATATCTCAGATCCTTACATAGAAACATATTTGTAGTTAGGTGATTGTCTGGGTATTGAGAACCATAGTTCTTTTTTGAAATCTGTGCTGAATTGATTCAAGTTAAAAATCAGATTTGGTGTATCACCTCTATAGTTTTAGGATCCATTAGGTCATTTCTTTCCCCTTTTCCCTATATATAGTAACTTTGTGCAAGTGATATTCCAAACCTAAGAGGAACCGGCCTAGAATCTGGAGATTCGTTCTCAACCCCGTCAACGGGAATGTTTCCATGTTTCAACAGGATAGCTAGATTCCATATCAAGCTATTGGCGCAATCCTGATTGACAACAATAATCATATCCAATATTATGTGCTCCCTCTTTACAGACATCCAAGGAGAAAAGTTATTGTTGATAAAAAAATAGGCCAGATGGAGTAAATTGTTCTCATCTATCCAAATGGATTGACACCATCCGCTGCGAATGAAAGCTTGAGATTACGAGGTTCTTCTTTAAAGAGTAGCCAAGTATCTTCTATTTCCTTAAATGAAAAATCATCCATAGTCATTCACATAATGTCATCTTGACTTCCATTGTGTGCATGGTAATCCATAAATTGTGCCAAGCTAGTGCACCTGAATAATTGTTGCAGACATGGAATAATGGGAGTGTACCGAAGAACCTTATGAGGTACCCTTTTTGTTGATTGATATGATCGATATCTACTAATGCAACAATCAAGGCATTATGTTGCAAATTCATGTTGTTTATGATATATAATATGATCATTGGGACATGCATGTATTGTTTAATACTCCATTCCAATATCTTTCATAATGATAGATAATTCTCAGTACGAATGAGGTAGAATGTTTCACCTATCAACCTATGAAAAAAATTAAAATTTTTTAATATAAAGAATATTAATTATATGCTAACATAGAAGACAACAAAAATGACATACCTTAGCATATGTGAGATTACTACATTGGATAAATCATTCATAAATTTGAATTTCACCAACAATAATACACCAAAAAGAAGATTTATTTGGGAGCCTTGGTATAGGGGCTCATATGCCTTTTCAAGTATAGGTATATCAAGGTTATCTTCATCATCATGATCAAATGCGCTAGTATCATCATCTTCATCATCTTGATCAGTTGCACCAGTACCATCTTCTTCAATCATGTTCTCTGGCACATGATCAGTTGTGCTAATACCAACATCTTTAATTGTGTTCTCTATCATAGGATCATCTTCTTCCATGGGAAAATTACCTTCTTCTTCGATATTCACACCTCCATGTTCTCCTAGTTGGAAATCCACATTCACCAATGGATGAAAACCGTTTCCCCCTTAAATGTGACCATGTTGCCTACAATGTCTCTCAGTTGTTGTGATTACAATTCTTTGATTCTTTAAGCCCTTACAATTTTTGTAGGGACAATAACATTTTCCATCACCTTTTATTTTGAACTGAGACCAGAATCTAGCAATTATCTCATTATTTTGTTATGGGTTCATATTGTCAGGCGTGGTCTTTCTTGGCACTAGAAGAGTAAGAGAAAGAGTCAAAGTTGTCTTGGCACTAGAAGTGTTAGCACTAAAACAAGAAAAGGAGCTCAACAAGCCCTAAAAATGTATTAAGTATTTGAAAGAGCCTCTTATCCAACATGTATACTAAAAGAAGCCTCTAATCAAACATGTATGATAAATGAAGCCTCTAATCACACAAACAATCAATAAATAAAGAAATCTAAGGAAAAAATAGAAATTTAATAAAAATTCAAATTCCAATAATATTTGCAAAATATCAAAAAAATTGCAAATGAATAAAGATCAGATTGAACAAAATAAAATTTGATGGACAATTTCTACAAGACAACAATCAAGACACAGATTGATGCTAAAATTTCTTTAACAATTCAAATGTCTCAAGTAGACAAGATTCTCAATGGAACTTCTTTGATAACATATAGATATAAATAGGAGATTGGAGTTGACCAACCTTCACCTGTGCATATACACCCTTCACCTATGCAAATAAGAGTTGATCAGAGAAGGTATATGCACAGGTGGAAAACATGCAGATTTGACCAAGCACTACTAGGAGCTTGACCCAACAACAAATGGACTTGTGATGATTTTCATAATAGTACATTTGTTATAGGGTAAGCCCCTAGTAGTGCTTAGGAAAATCTGCATGTTCATCACCTGTGCATATACCTTCTCTAATCAACTCTTACCTCTAGGTGAAGGTTGTGTGTGTGTGTGTGTGTGATAGTGGAAGAAAAATCACCTAAGAAAGTGAATCAAGATATGATGCCCCTCTCATAGACATGCATGCGATATCTCTGAAATTGATCACTTATCCATCATCAACAAGTCAAGAGGACAAAATAGATACTAGCCTGAAAAGAGGTATGTAGAATCTTAGAACCAGGAAAGAGATGTACAAATGAGTCTAGTCGTAGATAAAAACTAAGGATATTATATTGTATATTAGTAAGATATGCATTCAGTTTATTTCAAAATTAGACAAGTAGCTCAAAAGTTATTAAAAATGGTACACGTGTCACTGGTAACTATGAAAACATTGGTAAAATAAATTAAAAATAAATATGTATGAGTTGAAGTAAAGATGTTAATGTGTATGTGTATATATGTGCACGTTCATTCTAAAGAGGAGATGTTTCATCATGAATCACATAAGACTTTAATGCCAAAGGGTAGAGATACATCAAGATATTAAAGGATAGTGATTTGCATACATGAAAAATAGTGCTAGTGTTTTACCATTAGATGGAATTCTAAGGAGAAGGGAAAGACTTAAAACACCCAAGTATCATCTAATATCAACAAAAAATAACTAAGTATCCATTAATCCATTGAATGAATAAATTCTAAAGAGAAATAATGTTTGCATAGTAGTCTCAAATTGTGACAAGTAAATTAAAAGGAGAAATAGTTATCATTAGAAGCAATCGATTTCGGATGAGAAGGGGAATCATGATCTAAAATGGGGAAAAAATATGCTTGAATGAAAAAGAATCATCAATTTAATTAAAACAGGAGATCAACAAGTGTTTAATATCATTTGATTGAATTCAATATAAATGTTCAAAAAGTTGGAGATGAAGGAAGATGGCCCAATATGCTGAATATACATATGGAAAAATATATCCAAAATGTTAGTGTCAATATTTTTAGAAGTACAGGGCATGGGCTCAAATAAAGGAATTTATTTTCAAAGTCAAGGTACCATTACATAGTTTATTCAAACTATCATTATGCCCCAATAAAAAAAAGGTACATAGTTTCCAATGATAATTATATTTCTAAACCATAATAATTTAGAATTTTTGTATGTTTATCATCAATTCAAACAAGACTGGATTTCTAAAAAGCACAAAATACACTTTGGCTGATTTCTCTTATCTGCAAGACTTTGGCCGATATCTCTTATCGGCAAGACTTTGGCCGATATCCTTAGACAAATAAATTGCTAAGAGATATACTGATAGAAGCCCTACCGATGTGATACATACTATCGGGGTAAGTCAAGATGAGAGAGACCAATCCCCAATTACTTGATCAGATAAGGATACACCAATGGTTGATTAGGATAAGGACCATCGAGATAGCTTCTATTACCGGCACAACTAGATTTTGATTTGACCAATTCCCAATGGTGTCTGTCGGTATTAGTCATGCTGAAAACCTTGTGTGTGTAATACTATCGACATAGCATACATGGGCAGTGTAGTGCAAAAAATTATTGACTGATACTTGGTGAGGAAATCGGTGAAACCTATGCCGTTAAGCAAGAAATGTGAAAAGAGATAGGATTTAGCGCTCTATCGGTCATATATAGTTGTGACCTATAGTGATAAAGATTTCAAATTTTGAGGAAGAGCTAAAGGGAAATAAAATTAATGTGATGGGATCCTTCACACAAGGCATGTCATTTATTTTGAATCACCTAAGATTGAAATAAATCATCCTTATTGATTTCCCAAATTTCATAATAAAAATCGTATGAGCTAGGTGACTGAGCAAGAATTGTGTGCAAAAATGGAGGCATCTAGTTTGACATGAAAGATGAAACTAGCTAAAAGATCTAAGGTTGTTGTTAAAAAATAGAAGAATGAAGCTAAGGATGTACCAAGGAGGATGAATCTGGACATGATAAATCAAATGAATGCTCCTGGTCCAAAATCAAGGAGATCGAAACAACATAAGCCAGAACCAGAGCAATTGGAAGATGACTATGGTAGAGTGGAAGATATCTCGACTAAGGTGTGTGGTTATGAATTTTTCCTATATCATTACTTGAGGAGAAATAAGGAAGCCCCAGTCAACAACTCGTGGACGATGAATCTTGGTAGGTTGGTTGTGCCAAATGTATTTATTAATATGAAATTACTTGAAATATTGGTTAGAAACTATAAGGAAAAGGAAAGATGTATCAGAGATACTAAGGGTGATATTTTATTAATATTTTCTATTGATTCTGTATCAAAAGTATTTGATTTAGATTACAGCTGCAATAAGTCATTGAAATTAGTAGATTTAAGTGACGAATTCATAAGGATGGATACAGTTTATATGGGATAGAAATTGGCTATGCACAAAATTGAGAAAGGTTCCTTAACTAAGGAAGATGGTCCAAATTTTAGATTAGTTTTTTTAGGCCTTATCTTCAGTATATGTATATGTCTGGTGGGCAAGTTGCAGGAGTGGAAGTTCCATATTCTATGAGTATAGGACCTATGGTATTAGTAGGAGACATACAAATGGATGAACCTAGGCCCTTTGATTATGAAACATTCATTGTAGAGAGGCTACATGAGGGTTTCATTGAGTTAAGGGATAATGGCACATCCATATTTAAGTATTATTCCTTGTTGATGCCCATGATATTGTTTTATTGATTCAAGAGAGGACTTTGGCCTAAGGAATTGAGATTAAACATGGTTAATAGAGATGGAGAGAAGAAGCCAATACAATTATGGAATTCTATATGGGATTCAAGATACATTCGGTCACATTATGTTAAGTTTGAAGAGTTGATTTTTAAACACTTATATCAACTATTTAATATTCCTTGTGATATGGCATTGTCAAATAAGATTAAAGCCTCTCTTAGGCCCAAACAATTTGACCCAGATAAGAAATTCAGCACAATTGGGGGGATTGGTTTGTGTGCAATAATTTTTCATTTTTTAGGATTTATGGTGTTGAGGGTACTTCTTATATGCTTCTTGTAATGTGTAAATTGTAATCTGCAAGTATTCTGCACATAAACACTCAATAACTCATTACATCCAAGATTAGTAAGATCAAATCAATGAAATCAATGAAAAACCTTAAGAAATCAAATTATTTCTTCCTAGTCATGAAGATTGTAATCTAATTGTTAGTGCTCTCAGAATTAGCATGTTAGATCATTGAATTGACAATCATGAAATGGAATATTCAATTAAGAATGCATCTAAATTAATGCAAAAATGAGCTAGAAATGAAACTAGCATTATGTCTATGCAAATGAGGATCTAGCTTGATAATAGCCTTGATGAAGTTTCTTTTATAGATTTTCCCTTGGAGGGAAAGATTCAAATTTGAATTTGAATTGAATGGTTGAGATGCATCCATGAGGGATGGCTAAGATTATGACCTTGAGTGATCCATGTGATTGAAGCTCATTGGTTAGATTTAAATGCTTTGTCCTTTTGTGATTTGAGTAGATAATAGGAAAATTAATTAAATCACTTTAATTAATATCACTAGCCATGGGATTTTTGGTTTTGATTTAATTAAATAGCTAGGAGTATTAATCAATGAATGATCATTGATGAATGATCATTGATGTTTGATGGTTGATGAATTATGCAAATGAATTGATCAAATTCAATTACACAATTATGTTGGAGATTAGCTTGATTTGATCATGATTAGGATATTGGATCTTTTGATTAGAATTTAGGGCAATTTCTTTGGCTGGACCAATTTTAGGTGATTACATTTTCCCCTTTTTGAATCGATGTGCGAGCAGTGTGTTGATTCAAAGAATATCTGATGTCTGGTGTCGATATGAATCTACATTTGATGCAATGTTGGATAAGAGATCATTGATAAAAGCTAGTGTAACCATTTTGATATGATGCTGATGAAACTAATTATCTACCAACGAGATACCAAAAATATTGATGTTGATAAGAGTGATTAACCAATTTGATATCTTGATTGAGACAACCAACTTGATATGGATCTTGATAAAGTTGATATGCCCCTAGTGTTGATAAAATTGATTTGATTATGATGATGAGACTATCAATTTGATGTGATGTGATGAAATTGATATGCCCTAATCAATGTGATTCAGTTTGATCAGATGAGATCTCTGATATGATCGATGATTGTTGCTAGATTTAGTTTGATAATTGATTTAATGAAAAACATTTGATACAACACATCAGATTTGATAACAAATTTGTTTGATGATCTAGATTTAATTGATCCCCCCTTGGGAGTGAGATCAAAATGTGATAGCAGAATATTGAATAATGTTGGATTGATGAGTTGAGAAAATGTTGAATTGATTCCAAAGATTGAATTGATATTAATGATGAAGAAGGCTGATTTAGAATTCATTTCAATTGAGATCCTGATAATGATGTTGTAAAAAAATAATTATCAACCATGATGATAGATTCAAGGATATTAGATGTGATACTCAATCATGTTACAAATAGTTTTCTATGAGGTGATTTTGATCAAGGAAGATGAATGTTAGAATGAAAATGAATTCCCCTAGAATGAGATTCAATCTTCCATATTTTTCTTCATATTGTGCTTAATTTCATCATAGAGTTGTTAGTTGTTAGGTGTTAGTTACAAGCAAGTACAACCACCACTGGTACTTAGGTGACCATGTTGATATGAATACTACTTGTACAGATTAATAAATAGTAATTAATACTTTTCATATGCAAATTTCCTTGATGATTCTTTGGTGATCATGTCCTAAGACATATTTACACACTATTATGAATTAACTCACAAGAAGAAAACAAAGAAAATGTCACAATCAATAATCAATGATAATAGACAGTAGATAAAGAAAATATCATGGCCTTTGTCCTTGTTTCTCTAGTACAAAGACATCATAGAGTCACTTGGAATAAATGATAAGAAAAATAATAATCATACTATCCATGATATGTAGTTAGTGTTGAGAAACACTATTAGTTGATTGTGTGTAATTGTTTTTGTTTTGTGATCATCGTTTGTTTGATGAGTGTTAAGAAACGCTATTTTTTTAAGCTCAGGCGTGTTGAGAAACACCAGTGTTGTAAAACAATAGAAAACCTGATATTTGATAAGTAATGTGGTGGACTCCACTTGGACTGATAGTTGAATTTAGGAAATGACTCCCTAGGATGACTAAGAACTTGCCCCTAGCTAGGTATGATTGTCCCAAGGATGAGATGTGGACTGGTTCCTAGCTATGACGATAGGATACAAAACCGACCGAGGGTGCACAAGGATGCAAAGGATATACAAGATATGCACAAGAAATGAGAATAAATGCAGATTTGAATTTTTTTTTTTGATTTTATGATTTGTTTGGATTTTTAGAGATTTTAAATTTTTTTTTGGATTTAGAGATTCTAAGATTGTTTTTGGACTTTTAGAGATTACTAATTCTCAAGCATGATAACATTGGTTTTCCCCCAATGTCTAGCAAGGTATAAGGCCTTACAAATGGATAAGAAAATTGATCGATGAAGTGAGGGAACACAACCTTCAAGAATAGTCTCCTCAAGATTACCTAAGCTAGGCATAAATAATATAGAAATGTTAGCTCATGAAGTGGTGGTAGATAGCATATAGGGCAATGACCAGATTTCATGAAAAGCATGTGGACTAAAATAGTGGACATGTCAAGAGAGATCTGAGAAACTGTGTTACGTTATTTGTTCTTCCTTTTGATCAAGACCAAGGGGTCAACTGATAGGACACCACCATTAAGAGAAGGAGTGATGTAGGTATAAGTGAATGTTTCAAGGATTAGTGCGAGGATAGTGAGTATTGGCTTGGAATAAGAAAGATCATGATAGGGTTTCATGGATAAGAGAAAGTAAGAATAATGGATGCCAATATGCAAAGCATTCATGGATAGGCTCAACCTTATCAAGATCACCAAAAGGAACATGGATGTGCATGGGTTAGCTGGATGGAAGATATGATGGATAAGATGACATGGAAGGAACTTTCCCTCAAGTGAAGAGTGCAAGTAGAAGGAATTATGCATGACACGTGTTTGTCTAGTTTTCATCACTGTACTTAACCAAGGCACCAAAAGAAGTGGTTTTCACCATAGGATGGATTTATTTCTCTTTAATTTTGCTACCAAGGCGCCTGTTTACCAAGTTTTTACCAAGGTACTTTTTCTCTTTTTCAATCTTTTTATTTTATTTTAGGGAGGAAATTATGCCTCTTGCTCTTTGGATAATGATCCTTTGAAAGCTATGATATGATGAGCCAAGGCTTCTTAAAGTATGCTCAAATATGTTGATAGGGTGATGGTAGAGAAGAGTGATATGGAGGATAAGGAAGATGGTATTCAAGGATTTATGCAATGGATTAGATGAGAGGAATGGAAGGATATGGGAGGGATGGGATGTAGGGACCCAATATAGAAGGATAGTAGGTAGGTGTAGGATATTGGGTAGGGTATTGAAATTTTTGTGTAGGAATAGATGGAAACATTGGAAAGATAAGCATCAACACACATCTTGAAGGATGGTGGAATGATAGAGGAAAATTGGATGAAATGGATTGATATTTTAATGAGGGAAGAGATATGGATCTTCGTACACAAGGACCCAAGATGGATGAAGGCATATTCATAGTAGTGGATTTTTGGATATGAGGACCCAAAATAGATTTGGAAGGAGATGGAGTGGAAGCCTTTGGAAGCTTGGATGCCAACTCTCATTTTTCTTTTGTGTGCAAGTCTTTTAAGAATGACTTCGGAATCCACATAGTCTTTGATTTTTCTTTCTTTTGTGATGGTTTAGAATGCATCTCTTCAATGAGGGATTTAGGAACCCACATTTTATTTGATTTTTATTTTTGCTTGATGGACCATTGTAGTCTCTTTAGTATCTCTTCTTTCTTTGTATTCACATGTTGATTAGACTGGACATGGTGATCTTCATATGTAAGTGGATTCTTGGATTTCTACTTTCTTTGTTTGACATCCAAATTACTTCCAAAAGACTCGGGAATTTTGGATGAGTAAGGCTGATATGGCTGGTTCATATGGATGAGTTGATATGGAGGATTCAAGGATGCCTTTGTTGATCTTGATAGGAGATAGGGTAAGTGGATGACAAGCTAGGAGTGATAGGCATGGTGGATGGAGGGATATAAGGACCCAATATAGATGGAAGATTTGACGGTTTCAACTTTGGGATGTAGGAACAAAGGATGGATTTGGATGATGGGGAATATAGAGGCTTCTGTTTAAATGAAGGAAGATAAGGTGTGTAATGTATATCAGCATCATTAGAGTGATTTGTATGGCCAAATCTCTCATCATTAGGAATCATCTTTATAACAATAGGAACAACTTTGATAGGAACCACTAGAGCTTGAGGGGATTTATTGTCATGTGATGGATTTGGAGGAATGATGGTTTCTTGAGATGGATATGGAGGAGTATGACAAGGATATGATGGGATACTCTAATCTTTACAAGGATCTTTGGATGGTGGAAGAAAAATAATTTTCTCTTGATTTGCAATAAGCTCATTGGAAGTAGAATGAATATCTTGATCTTGCTTAGGAGATGTAGGGCTATGTAGCTCTTGAGATGGAGGGATGTATTCTTGGAAGAAATGAAAATATATGAGGGGATCATCTTCAAATTGTAGGGATATGTGATGCAGGAGCATATTGGGTCATTGGCAATCTAATTCAACCAAAAAGATGTTTGTTTTTGTTTAGAAGATGTTCGGTAAATACTCTATTACTCAGGCTATGTTTCTTGGTAAAGCTTGTCTGCTGCTCATGTTCTATTTCTTAGGCATGCTTGTTTTTGTCACTCCGTAATGATTAGTTCTAATGCTCGAGTCCTGTTTCTTGAGAATGCTTTTTATTTTTCATGTTGCTCGGGGTGTTCTTTTCCTGATTCACTCTGTTGCTCGGTCAACCTTTGCCCAAGATGTTTATTTTGGAGTTAGATCCGGTGGCTGACTTATTCAGTTAATTCTGATGGCTTAATTGATTTGGGGCCTCTCATTGGGATCTATGTGGACCTGAATCTAGGTCTCACTTATGGATTTCAGCGCCAACCTCTCTTGTTGGTCTCTTGTATATATTATTTTGTAGGTTCTCAGTTTAGGTAGCAATCTTAGAGAAAGAAAACAAATGTTTAGATATTGAGATCGAAGGTTTGTGATCTTTGTTGTATGAAGATATTATTATAATTCATTGAATATATGGCCAAAATTGGGAAGGCCTTACAACCTAAAATGTAATGATTTTGATCAAGTTAATATAAAGGATCATGGTATTTTCTTCTCTCACTATGTTGTTTGGCTCCCGCATTGTTTCTACAAGCTAGTTTGGTAGTTGGGTGAGCCTTTTGCCCCTTCTCCATCCCTACTTTGCATTAGGTGGTATCACAACAGTAGTGAGATCTAAGTTCATTCTTGTAAACCCTAACCCTAGCTGGTATTGTTGTGGGGTAGAAGATTGTGATTTGACCTACAATTGCAGAGGAATTCCACATGGTTCATCGGAGAAGAAATGCAGATCCAAGTCTAGCTGATATGCTTAGACAGATGGCTGCTAGATTGGAAGTTGTTGAGATAGGCCAACATAGAGGAAGACATCTTGATGATGTTAGTGATGATGAAATGGAAGAGGTTCAAGGTGAAGCTTCACTTGTACCTGTGATGAATTAGGAAGAAGAGCGATTCCTGAGAGCTTTGACAATTTTGAAATCCACACCTCAGTTTAATCCTCCTAAGTATAGTGGAAAATTGGATTCTGATGAATTGATTGACTCGATAACTGAAATGGAAAAGTATTTTGAATATGAGAATGTGGCAGAGGATAAGCAGGTGAAGATTGCAAGCACAAAATTGAAAGGACATGCATCCCTATGGTGGAAACATATGCAATTGGATTGAAAGAAGAAAGGTAAAGACAAAATCAAGGTATGGGATAAGATGGTAAACAAATTTAAAAGGCAAGTTTCTACCTTGTGATTATCAAATTAACCTAATTAGGAGAATGCAAAGCCTGAAGCAAAAGGATAAATCTGTGAAAGACTACACTGAGGAATTCTATAGATTGGACATCAGATCTGGACATGTTGAAGATGAAGTGGAAAGAGTTACAAGATACCTAAATGGATTGAGAAGTTCTATACAAGATGAGATCAATTTGGTCAAGATGGAAAGCATTAAGGAGGCATACTAATTTTCCCTAAAAGCTAAGGAAAAGTTGAATAGAAGATATGAACAAAGACAAAGAGGTAGAGGTGGTAGATTCCTTAGAGGAAGAGGAAGATCTCATGGTGAGAATAGTAGATCTGAACCAGACAAGTCAATTCCAAATACATCTCAAGACAAAGGAAAGATTGAATGGAAAGGTGGAAATTCATACCGAGGAAGAGTTAATTACTCCAGAGGTGGTTATAGCAGAAAAGGATTACAAGTTACTTGTTAAAATTGTGGTGAAGAAGGACATAAATCCTTTGAGTGTAAACATGCAAGAAATAAAGGTATTAGTAGAAGAAATGCATTGGTGCAAGAGGAGTCACCAAATGAAGCTGAAAAGGAAGGAAATTTCATGATCTGAAGGATACTATAGATTGAGAAGGATAAGAAAGATCTGATAAGGAAAAGTTTGTTCAAGACCAGATGTAGAGTTGCAGACAAAGTTTGGAAGGTGTTTGTTGACAGTGGAAGCTCAGAGAATCTGGCATGTGAGGAAATGGTTTAAAATTTGTAGTTGGAGAGGATGAAACATCTGAAACCCTATCATATCTCATGGATCAAGGATGATCATACCTTAATGGTGAGTGAATAATGTTTTTTGAATCTGAAAATTGGAAAGTATTATGATAAGGTGTTGTGTGATATTATTCCTATGGATTGTTGTCATATGTTGTTGGGTAGTCCTTGGAAATATTATAGACATGCTATACATGATGGAAGATTGAATAGATATTCTATCTGGGTTGATGGTAAGAAGCAAGTTTTGTTACCTTTGGTTGAAGAATCTGTTGGTGAGATATGTACATTAGTGAAAGTTTGTTTGATCGAAGGTACATAGTATGTTAAAGATTTGAAAATAAATGATATCTTTTATTCTTTGATTCCTAAAAAACTGAGTAAGAATATAGAGGATGACATTCCTGCAGAAGTTGGAAAGTTTTTGATTAAGGTAAAAAAAAAAGTTTTGAAAGGACCCCAAAATTTTTTACAATAGACTACTAGAGATAAGAATCATAAGCCCATACAAACATAGAAATCCTACTACAAACAAAAAGTAGGACCCCATCAAACACCCAAAGCCCAAAAAAAGGAATACAAAAACTGCCAAAAAAACATACAGTTTCCAGCACAACTTCCAGCAAAGTTTCTAGAATAGAAGAAAAGCTACATCATACTTTGATAGGCTTCCTCTGCCTCTTTCTGCATTTCTTCCATTTTTTCAATGGACTCCTTCAATTCTTTCATCTCTTTTGGAATCTCTAGGACTTTCCTTTTAATGCCACTTCGGCTTCTAGTCCCTGGGCCTGAGCTCCCTGCTTTGTCATCTATAATAATTGTGGTATTTTAAAGCAGACTACTCTGCAAGTAAGCATATAACACTTTTAGGTTTTGAACAGAAACTTCAAGCCCTACATTATTGTTCTTGAGAATGATACTTATAATGTTCCCATTGTGGCTGATTTTCTTTTTTGTATCTTATAGCTTTTCTTCCATAAGAGCGTAGACTCTAGCAGTGATCTCCTCATCGTTGTTGTTGTTTTTAACCTTAATCAATAGGTCCTTCTCCATTTATTCTAGCTTGGATTTGAAGGGATCCATATCTTCTTGCATCTCATCCAGGTGTTGCTTCATGGTCTCTATTTCCTCACTAAGCCAGTTATCCATGCTAGACCCATGATCCTCTTTGCTTTTAGGAAATCTATCATCAATATCAAACCCTACCATAGTTTTGTGATCAGGGTCCATTCTCTATTTTTTCTTTTTCCTATTTCTAGCCTTCAAGTTTGGCTGCTCAATCTGTTCCTCATTTCCATTACCATTATTTATTTCCTCATTACTATCCTCCTTGTCATCTCTCTCTTTTTATTCTTCATCTTTTTCCACCTCTAGGTTTCCATCTTCATTATCCATGTTCTCATCATCATCAATCATAGGTGTATCCTCCTCATTTGTCTAGGTGTCCTCCTTGTTCAGTTTCTCATTGAGTACAAGGAGATAATTTTAGATAATGTACCTGATGGTTTGTCACCAATTAGAGATATCAATAATTGTATGGATCTGATTCATGGAGATAGTTTTCCAAACAAAGCACCACATCGGTGAACACCTACCAAAAATGAAGAGCTTAACCAACAAGTTCATGAATTCTTGAACAAAGGCTTGATTCAAGAAATTTTGGGTCCATGTGTAGTACCTATTGTATTGGAACCTAAGAAGAATAGAGAATGGATAATGGAGAATGTGCACTGATTCCAGAGCAATCAATAAAATCACAGTGAAGTATAGGTTCCCTATACCGAGAATGGATGATATATTGGATTGTTTGAGAGGAGAAAGATATTTTACCAAAATTGATTTGAAAAGTGGATATCATCAGATCAGAATCAGAGAAGGAGATGAATGGAAGAATTCTTTCAAGACAAAAGAAGGTTTGTATGAGTGGTTGGTTATGCCTTTTGGTTTAACTAATGCACCGAGTACATTTATGAGGTTAATGAATGAAGTTCTGAAGAAATTCTTGAATAAGTGTGTGATTGTATATTTGGATGATATTATGATATTCAGTAAGTATAGAGAAGAGAATTTGATACATATAAGACAAGTGTTGCAGAGATTGAAATAGGAAAAGTTGCTGATAAATCTGAAAAAAATTTCCTTCATGAAAGAAGAACTGGTATATTTGGGATTTGTGATTTCAGCTGATGGTTTGAAGATGGATCCAAAGAAGGTTGAAGCTATATTGAATTGGCCTACACCTGAAAATGTCAGTGAGGTAAGATCATTTCATTGATTGGCAAGTTTTTACTGGAATTTTATCAAAAATTTTAGTTCTATTTGTAATTCTATGACTGAAAAAATGAGAGACAAAAGAGAATTCAAATGGACACATGGAGCTGATAAGAGTTTTGAACCTTTGAAGCTAAAGGTTTTTGAATTACCTGTTTTAGCCTTACCTGATTTCAATAAGGTATTTCAAGTTGAATGTGATGCAAGTGGAAGTGCAATTGGAGCTGTATTGACTCAAGAAGGTAAAACTATTGCTTTATTTAGTGAGAAGTTGAATGACACAAAAAGGAAATATTATTTCTATGATCAAGATTTATACGCTATTGTGTAAGCTATGAAGAAGTGGAGACATTATTTGATGCCAAATGAATTTGTGTTGTATACTGATCATAAGGCTTTACAATATCTGGGTAGTCAAAATAAGTTAAATCAAAGACATATGAAATGGGTAGAGTATTTGAAGAGCTTTACATTTGCAATTAAGCATAAGAGTGGAGTTTCTAATAGATTTGTTGATGCATTGAGTAGAAGAAGATCTTTGTTGACTGAAATGAGAATTGAAATTCTTTGTTTTGATGACATGAATAATTTGTATGAAAGTGATCCTAATTTTTTAGAGAAGTGGAGAGTGTACATAGCACCTAATTCAAATCAATCAAGTAAGTATGAAGATTATTTAATTCAGGAAGATATGTTGTTTAAAGGAATTAAGTTGTGTATATCGAGAGGTTCAATGAGAACTAATTTGATAAAAGAGAAACATAGTAGTGGATTGGCTGGACACTTTGGTATTGATAAGGCATTGAGTTTACTGAAGGAGAGGTATTTTTGGCCTCATTCGTATAAGGATGTTTAGAAATTTGTAAGAAGTTGTGGAGTTTTTCAAGTTGCAAAGGGAGTGAGTTAGAATACTAGTTTGTATACACCTATTACTGTTCCTGAGAAACCTTGGAGTGATATCAACATGCATTTTGTTCTTGGCTTACCTAGGACAGCAAGAGGTAATGATCCTATATTTGTTGTTGTGGATAGATTTTATAAGATGAAAAATTTCATACCATGTAATAAAACATAAGATGTAGTACATATAGCAGATCTGTTCTTTAAGGAAATTTTTAGATTGCATGGATTACCAAGGAGTATCATCTCTGACCAAGACAGTAAGTTTGTTAGCTATTTTTGGAGAACACTTTGGAAGAAGACGAGTACTGAGTTGAAGTTTAGTTCTAAATTTCATCCATAGAATGATAGACAAACAAAGGTTGTAAACCGAAGTTTGGGTAATTTTTTGAGATGATTAGTTGGAGACACACCAAGTATTTGGGATTTGATGCTGGCAAAAGCAGAATTTGCATACAATAGTTCAGTAAATAGAAGTACTGGAAAGACACCTTTTGAGATTGTTCATGGCGAAAAATTGAGAGGTATATCATATTTGAGAGATATTGTTGGAGAAGATAAAAGAAGTGCTAAAGAAGAAGAGTTTGTTGAGTTTATGAAGACATTGCATGAAGATGTAAAACATAAGCTGGAAAAGAGTAATCATAAGTACAAAGATAGTGCAGACAGATCAAGAAGACATAAAACATTTGAAATTGGTGATGTTGTAATGGTTCATTTGAAGAAAGACATATTTCCTATTGGAACATATGGTAAAATGAAGATGAAGAAATTTGGTCCTTGCAAAATACTGAGAATGTTTGACAGTGGAAATGCTTATGAAGTTGAATTACCTGATGACATGGATATATCACCTATATTCAATATTTCAGACTTGTATGAATATCATGAACCTGATGAAGAAGTGACATTACCAAGTGATTATCCTAAGAAGAAGACAGAAGAAGTTGAGAAGATTTTGAAATAGAGAATTGACAGAAGTAAAAGAGGAAAAGAATACATGGAATATCTAGTAAAATGGAAGAACGGACCAATTGAGGACTCATCTTGGATTTATCAATATAAGTTGGATTTATTTCAAGATGGACCTGATACATGATTCAGGGAATCATTTATTGTAACCCCAGGTGTCTTATGTAGGAGCATCTTGGGTCATTGGCAACCCTGATCAACCAAAAAGATGTTTGTTTTTGTTTAGAAGCTGCTCGGGAAATACTTTGTTACTAGAGCTCTATTGCTTGGTAAATATTGTCTGCTGCTCGAGTTCTATTGCTCATGCATTCTTGTTTATGTCACTCAGTAATGCTTAGTTCTAATGCTCGGGTCATGTTTCTCAGGCATGCTTGTTATTTTTCCTGTTGCTCAGGGTGTTCTTTGCCTAAGTCACTTTGTTGCTCAATCAACCTTTTCCCGAGACGTTTATTTTGGATTTAGATCTGGTGGTCGACTTCTTTAGTTAATTTTGATGGATTAATTGATTTGGGGTCTCTCATTGGGATCTGTGTGGACCTAAATATAGGTCTCACTTATGTATTTGAGCACCACCTCTCTTTTTGGTCTCTTGTATATATTCTTTTGTAGGTTCTCAATTTAGGTAGAAATCTTAGAGAAAGAAAACAAATGTTTAGATATTGAGATCAAAGGTCTGTGATCTCTTTTGTATGAAGATCTTATTGTAATTCATTGAATATATGGCCAAAATTGGGAAGGCCTTACAGCCCAACATGTAATGATTTTGATCAATTTAATATAAAGGATCATGGTATTTTCTTCTCTCACTGTGTTGTTTGGCTTCCACATTGTTTCTACAAGCTGGTTTGGTAGTTGGGTGAGCCTTTGGCCCCTTCTCCATCCTTGCCTTGCATCAATATGGGACCTTCATCAAATTTTGGAGGGGATAGGATAATGTCTTGATCTTGATCATTAATAAGACTTGTTTCATTGTACTTTGTATTATCCTCTTGACATGAATACACTTTAAAGGAAAAGATAGGAGTTTTAATCTTCATGAGGGATTCTTCAAGGATTGCTGGAGAATTATTCAGAATAGGTATTGAAGCACATGGAAGCTTAGGGTCTTGATATTAGAAGTATGGAATATACTTGCAGCAAGATGTAGACTATCTTGGATTTATTTTAAAGCCAGCCCTTGAGGGTAGACATAGTCAACATGGAAAATGTCCTCATTTGGTTGATTGTTTGATGGAAGCGGTGTGGCTGGTTGTGAAGCCCTGTGAGATGGAGGACTGGTGGAAGAAGTGAAGGTGATATGTGGTTCATTGCTAGACATAGGTTCATGATTGACTGCTCAGTATAATACCCTTGTACTTCAGGATTGGACATCCTTTTTATAGTGACTTTGTAACTGTTCAGGCTTAGAATTGTTACCTTACATCAGGCATTAAGGCTAACAACAATTCTATCCCAACAATGGAAACCTCTCCTAGCTGTGGGTAGACTATGAATGAAGAGGAATCTCTAGATTCTAGGCCGGTTCCTATAAAGTATGCAATATCACTTTCCTGATCTGCAAACTATTGGAAAAAGGGAAAAGAATACTATAACTAAAAAGATTAGCATGATACACCAATGAATAATTCAGACTTCTCAAAAATATGAATTTCAATCCTGACTCACAAATGAATACTTTAACAATTTGATTCTCTATTCAACATATAAGTTAACAAACTCATGCTATCAGGGTTCTACCACAAATAGCTTGGAGAATTAACAACATACATTTCTCATGCAAGGCCTAGGGGCAGCTAATTTTCTTGAGAGGGAATAGAATTTCATTCACTTCCTTCAGATAATGACCAATTTAACACTTGCTAGAAAAGATGAAATAGGATTCAATATTGAAAAACAAGTACACAAAATGGGAGTCAAAGAATCTGGTTCATTTCTTCAAAAATATGACAAGATGATTACAAAAATGGCCTTCAAAACACCTAGGAATGATATGTTCACTAAAATGCCCTCTTTCCAAAATTTGCAACCCTTAATTGATCATCAAAAAATCCATTTTATAATCAGCTCTAGCCTCCAATTCAAAAATCTAAGCTCCTTAATCTTAGCCTAAAAGCGTGCCTAAAAAAAATGTCACTACATTGAGTTCCT
>MU225509.1:964412-985920 GCA_018584345.1 Thuja plicata | reverse complement strand
TCTTAGCCTAAAAGCGTGCCTAAAAAAAATGTCACTACATTGAGTTCCTCAAACATGCCTCTCTTCCTAAATTTTTGGCCTAAAAATATAAGGAATTAATCCTTTTACAAATAAAATATGCCAAAATCTAGATAAGGGATTAATATTAAATAAAAAACTTAATAGTAATTGCACTACCCCTATAACCTAACTCTTATTTCCTAACTTTGATAGAAATCTAAGTGTGAACTATTACAAAGTGGAGAAGTCAACGTGACCCTTAATCCACTTGCAATGCATTTGAAAGAATCGATGGGGATAGGAATGAAAGGTGGCATGTTCAATTTTTGAGGCTTGAGCTGGCACTATCATGCATTGAATGCCCTCTCTGCTTGGCAGACTCCAAAATAGTTATTCCATTTCCTTGGCATTTGTGTTTGTTCTCTTGAAGCTTCTCGGGGAAAACTCAGGGAAATGAAACCCTAAGCTTCCCGTAACTATGAAGGAGCTCGGCTTTGACTGTGATAAACTTTGACTACTGCTAGAGTCAAGCCTTGATCTGCTACTTCCTTTGTGTGCATCTTTGATAGAACTCAGCAATTATCCATTTTTTCATCAGTGAACTGTAAGTTATTCGAAATCCCTGTTGATTCTTTTGCGATGGAATACAAAGAATAAGCATGCATTTCTCCTTGTTAACTGTTTGTTCTATTGTTTCTTTTGATATACTCATATTTTATGAATTATAGTTGTATCTTTTTTTTCAACAGTCCAACTTGTTGTTTCATTCCTTTACTTTGCATTACTGAAGGTTCTCTTTTATTGAAGACGAGCCCATATCATGCTTTATGGCATATATCATTTGTATCTCTGTTGAACTGTTCCTTAGATTTCATCTGCTACTTCTTTGGATTTTCACCATGGCTTCATGGCTTCATGCACTATATTTTTTGTTCCCCATTTTTATATGGGTTTGATTCAATATGGCTCCATGCATTACTGAAGGTTCTCTTTTATTGAACTCACTGTTGATTCTTTGTTATTTTTCACATGCGGGTTTGAAAGTTTATGAACCCGAGATTTGTTCACTAAAGTTCACATGCCATATGAGGTACTCAGTGTTGTTTATCTTACCATACTATGATTTTCTTACCATACTGTGATTGTTATCACCTGAGCTGGGTTTATGACTTACCGTCATCTGCGGGTTTGAAGTGTCGTTGCCTTCATTGATATTCACTGTGCCTTTGTTTTGAACTCACTGTTGTTATAGACCAAGGCTTTGATTCACCCAACAGTCACTGTTGGTAATGATGACTGGTGTCAACTTGATCTCGGTATCCACCACAAGATTGCTTACTTTTTGACATTCACTGTTACTTTCTTTGAGCTTGCTGTTAGTATAAACCACGCCTAGCATTTGATTCCAACAGTCACTATTGGTATAAACTATGGCTTTCACTGTGACCAATGATGTCAATCTTGATTTTTTTGACTATTACTAATAATGTCAATTACATTATTAGTAATAGTCAAACATTCGATCTCCTTTTGCTATATGGGTTCAAAAGTTTGTGAACCCAAAACTTGTTCACCACAGTTCATACTGACAACTATAAATACATTTGAAGCACTTTATGATATTATTCTGCTGGTTACACATACTCTGTTCCAGTCAATAAATATTTTTCATTTTATGTTTAGCTTGCATTCTGTAGCTTTGTCCACTATAAATAATTCACATTGATACTGAATCTGCACTTTAATATGATAAGTACAACAAGATGAAAATGTTTATTTATTGTTAATGAAATTCGATCATGGGCTCGTGACATCCAAAAACATCAGAATGTTTAACTAATGAGGTTCGAACACGGGTTTGTGACACTCAATAAAACAAACTGTAAACACTTAATGATTTTATAGCTTAATCTTGAAGCACTCTTCTATATTCAGCAACAAATATGTTTATGATTTGAAAATGTACTTAGGAACAGTAAGGACATATTTGTACCAGTATTTATGCAGCATCATTTGTATCTTAAATTGGAAAGTTGGCATTTCTTGTAGCTTTCTTTTGTATTCAAACTAGCTTGAATTGCATCTTTGAGAATAACTGAATATGAGCACCAGTTAGCTGTTATCTACAAGATAATCTATTAAGTTTTCAAATAACATCATGGCACAAAATACATTATCTGAAAAAAATTTCTCAGTTTGAAGACATACTAAGTCCCTTTAATTCAGATACTTGGTTAATAAAAAGGACAACATACACCATAATGATCATTAGTAGTAAAAGGTTTCATGTATGAAACAAGTCCCTTTAACACTACCTTGTAGTGAGTGTCAGTGTACATTTCCTTATTTCATTTAATTTTCTAGATTGATGCAGAATTGAAAACTTGATTGCTACAGTATGTTATTTGATTCACATGTATTGGTTAGATCCATCAGGATCTAATCATTCTCTTTCTTTCATGCAGATGGAGACCTAGAAGACTTAGATGCAGATGGAGACTCAAAAGATGGAGACCTATATGCAGATGAAGACCTAAAGATGAAGACCTAAATGCAAAGACCTCACAAACTACCAGCAGACTTAAAGACAAGACAAGGCAATGCATGGGACCCCTATTCCATACTTCAATCTTCTTTTTTTTTTTTTGCAATGTACTCTAAATATTGAATTGAAATATGAAACAAGAAAGGACATTTGCATACTACATTCAGTATGAATGCACAATGTAATGATCATTGATAAATTTTGAATTTTGCAATACTTGATCAATACTTAGAGTACAATAATGATATCTAGAATGAATGCAATAACGACATGTAAACTAACAAAACCTGCAAGGTAGTGTTAATTAGACAAACAAATGCAACCTTTTCCTACTTATTCTTATTGTATTGTATGTTGTATTTTTTGAGTAATAGTAACAAGACAATGATAACTATTATACTAAAAATAACATGTTGAACTCATTGAATTATTGACCAAGGACGTAAACTTTGAATGGCATCTACAAAGTATATGCTCTAATTTGTACTCAACATCATTACTATCTATGCAAATGGGAATCCTGAAAGAGATACTAAGCTAGGAAATGGAATGAGAAGATTAATCTAACACTTTAAGAACATGCTATAACAGTAGAATTATCTTACTTCCTTATGTTACAGGAACAACCAACAGTTCTGTTACCAATGGTTGCAGGAGAAACATAGTTCTAAATACTTCAAATGAACTTAAGACTAATTCCTACTAAACTACAAACTGAGTTCACCTCCCGCCAAGGTCCCCACAGAAGAGTGAATGAAATGAAACTCAGAGATTAAAAATTGAATATCTCATTTATTCATTTGCAAAGCATAGATACAATATGTAACAAAATTGTATGTCTTCTACTACTAAATTACAAAATGATTCTGCAAGAACTAACTAACTCAACTAACTCTCCCGAGTTACAACAGTTGAATTATTTAAAGGAATGCTACAACTACTCCCTAAATCTACGATCACTCCATCAATGAGGATCATTATCAATACATAATGTCTCATAACAGAAATGGCAGTTATCAAAAATAAATCTTCCCAGAATATAGCACATGATGGCTCTAGATCCACAAGCACTGCATGCAATAGGAAACTGTATTTACTTGGTCTTCTCGCTAAGACCTTGCAGCAGTCACACCTTATCTTTCTTGTGTGCTCCCTTGACTAATTCAGCCCGAGGTCTATGGTAGGCACAACTGATCTTTGACTTCTTCAGCTCCACTATGCTGGACTTAAACCGCTCCCACTGATTCCTACAAAAGGATTAATACACACATACCACTTTTGACACATATATATCTTACTCATTAATATTAGAAGAAAGTGTTTAAGCTTCAATTAATACTCTTGCGAGACATATGGCTTCAGGAAAGAAACTACCCATAACATAGCGTAGGAAAAAGGAACCATTCATTTAACATACAACTTACTACATCTTATCATTTCCATCCATGAGTTTTAAGCAAAATATATCATGTCCTTTTTATCATCTACTTCCCTACTCATGTCTTTACACATATGAAATATATATAAAACCATAAGTTTAAGTATCAGTTCTGCAAGTAACTGCTGAAAATAAAGTAAAAAACACTAGAAAAGATGGTCGTCAGAGAGGCTCATCATTCCCCCCAACTTCTCTATTGTTGGTCCCCAACAATCATAAAGTTGTGAATCTGAGCTTGCAGTCTCATTTCACTGGCACTTTTCCCCCCTGGCTCATTGACAACATGATTGAAATACCCATGGTTTTTCCTAAGTTGTCTCCATCATTGCTCTTCCTTTGCCATGTCATAATCTTATGTATTTTTGTTTACTGCCAGCAATGGTTGCATGAGAAGGGGTGGCTAGAACCTTAGTGGAATCCAATAATTGAGCAATTTCATGCCCATCATTACATACCACGGGGCTCTACGAGTGGAAAGTACCAAGTTCTGTGGAGAATGAGATTCTCTAATTTTTAAATCATGCGACATCCTTACCCACCTATGCTTACATGTAGTGACAAAATCATCAATATTCTATGATGAGTGTTGTTCCCAGTCTACATATTCATATTCCCTAACCAGATTGACCTTGTTGGCCCCACTTTGGTTCATGGTGACTGAAATCCAGTCTAGAAAAGTTTTCCTAGAATGTTGTACTTCAGGTCTCATCATTAAGGGGGTCTCTATCTCACCATTCCTGTATGGAAAATCCTGATGCTCTCTTCTTATCTCATTCTATATCCATAACATCACTTCCCTCAACTGAACATCTGCTACATATAGAAGTGAGTTCCAATCCCGGTCATTTGGTACAATGAGGTTATGTAGGTATAATTCGCATAACAAATCTTTAATAGACATAGGGGCTGACTGGATTGCATCATAAAATTAATGTGGGGTGGAAATGGAAGGATTCAACCCTTCTACAACCCTAGTTAATTTAAATTTAACAAACTATTCTTTGGGGAAAAAAGCATAGACTGACTAGAGATGGCGACCTGCATGCCATGGCTTCAGGAATTAACTCAGTGATCTATTTAACTCTTCCTTCCAGTACTGATATCTGGTATGTTTTTTTGTTTTAACTGATGTTCTTTCTCATCAGTAGTCCTCTGCAGCTTTTCCTTTTCTAATTCCCATTGTGCTTATTCCCACAAAAATTGTTTATACAAATGCAACCCTACAGCTAAGGGTGTGGACAAGTCTAGAGGTGGCATAGGTTCTTGGCAAAAGATATCAATCCATTCTGGTGCACAATGAGGTGCAGGCCGAGGAAAATTTATGTCATTTTTGTGTGTGGAAGGGTTCTCTCTACACACAACAAGAGGCTTTTCTGAATTTCCCTTGTGGCAAGATTTATCTACTCTAACCAATTCATACAACCCATCTTTACCATCATTCCCAAGTACATTGTCAATCACATCCTTACCGATCATGGGAAATTCATCAGAAGGAAAGCCTTCTGAATCATCCAGAATTTATCGATCAACAGAATCCTCAAGAGTGTCCTAGTTAGTAGGGTCATCGGCAAATTCCTCTACCTCACTAGATTCTTCATTACTATCTATAAGGATGTAGTCAATAGCAGGGGTATCTTCTTCTTCAATATTCTCCTTATCAAAAACAATATCATTCCTTGCAACTTCTACTTCCACATTTTCCTTACCAGAAACAATATGATTTTTTGCAAATTCTTGGCCTATTGGCTTGGAGAAGGGTTTTGTTGTGGACTGCGAAGATTAAATGTCGATAGGTTGATTAGGAGGGTCAAAATTTTTACTGGTAGTGGTGGAAAGTCATGGGATTCTACTGGTAGGGGTTTGGATAGGGCTCAAAGGATTCTTTCATTTCTTCTTGCTAGTGGGTTCCTCCTCTAAATTTGCTATAGGAGGCTCCTCTGGGGTCTTTTCCTCAGCTACAGGTAGGGTTTCATCAGCTCCACTACTTCCATTTCCACTGCTAGGCCTTTTATCCTCAATTATCTACTTCACCACTAGGGTTTTTCCCTTACTTTCCCTAGGAGGTGACCTAGACTCTTCAGTGGGTGGAGTGTCAAGATTAACAAAAAATTCAATTCCTTTGTTCTTCTTCCTACTGGCAGTAGGAATATCTACATTATAAGCCCTTTTATTTGGTAGTTTAGGATGTGAAGATGAGCCTTCAGGAACAATTCTTTGAATTACCTTATGAACCCCTATTTCTAAACTTTCTCTTCTCCCTACACCCTGGCCTCTAGGGCCGACCACTCTAGGTGTTATGTAATCCATTTGCAAAAATTCTTCCCATGTTCCTATCGACTGTTTATTTAATTCCCTTTCTACAATAAATTTTATTAAATAGTGATGGGACACAGCTTGATTCTTTCCTGACTAAAAAAAAGAAGCTTTCTTTTGTATAATATTGAATAAAAATTTGGGTAAGCTTACCGGCCTATTATCATGCCGAAGAGCGCTCAAGATCTTGAAATGCAGCCCGTGGAGGTACTTGTAACGGCCCTCGCAGGTGAAGTACTAGATGATGAATGTATCTAGTTGTATGTAGTCCATGGGCAATGAAATTATTGAGGTTCCCTACTTCTTATCAATGTCCAACCGGGGATCACCATGAAAGGTGAATTGTGCCCTAGCAGAATGAAAATCAATATCTTTCAACCATTTTTCTCCTTCTTGCGACAATCCTGTTACCTCTGCAATTATATCTTCTATGAAATCAACCCTTAACCATTTCACTAATGCAACCCCATTCTGTAAAGTATTTAGAAATTGGAAATAAATTTCTTCATCGAACCCATTAAGGCTTAGACAATAATCTATCCAACCTCTCCTCTAAAATTTCTCATAGTTAAGTGCGTCTCCCAGAAGGGCTCTATGATTAGTAGGATCATTCTTCTGAAGGTCTCCACCCATTGCAATAGACAATAAGATGCTTGCAGAAGCATGTTCAGAAGCTTAGGATAGATAATTTTGCAGACTCAAGGTGTAATAAATGAAAAATGGTGGAGTATTGTACTGGATATCACTTGCATCAAGTAATTAAAACTATAAAGATGAATGATCTTTCATAACTCACTCGCACGTGTTAAGGCCTGCCACCCCAAATACATTGTGACTAGATCATAATTAATCAAACTGGAGTTTCAATAGCTTTCTATTCTTTTTATTAATGATGATGCAATCATAGGATGCCAGCTTGTTAAACACTTTACGACGGTCATTTTGAAAGGATTTGAAAAGACAAGGAGTAAATGCCAGAGATGTCATATTTTGCATGCAAATCATCTTTTCAAAAATTTTGAAAAATATAATATAATAAACAATCCCCTCCCCCCAACTAAGCTGAAGGCATGGGTTCCACTAGGCCACGGCTCGCAAGAGAAAAAATGAAATAAAAACACATAATCCTAATAAAAGTGAATAAAATAAAATATGTAAGAAGGAATGTGGCACTAACTTGGAAAGTGTTGCGGGAAGAGCATTTTGAGATGAGAAATGCACTGATGGAGTGAGACAATGGAATGAAAAAGATGGAAGAGAGAGAAGGTGAGATGAAATTTATTATGGAGAAAGTTCTTTCTGGATGAAAGTGTTTATTGTGGGGTGATGTGAATGTTGCTTAAAGAAAAGAATGAATATGAGTGACTGGCCCATATCTAGTTTTTGCAGTAGACGTGTGACCATTTTTGAATTGGAATTGCTGCAGGAACTCCTCATGGCTCTGAGGCTTGTGGTAGAATTTGATCCTTTGACCATTAACCAGCAACTTAAAATAGACAGGATCAACAGTAGATAGCTGAACAACACCATTTGAGAAAACAACAACAATTTCATAAGGACCTAACCAGTGTGTTTGAAACTTACTAGGAGTATGCTGGTATCTAGAATCATACAAGAGAGCCCAGTCACCTACGATAAATTTCTTTTCCTTGATAAATTTATCATGCCACTGCTTACGCTATTGTTGAACCAATTCTGTGTTTAACAAATAAAATTTCCTCCACTCATCGAGACTATTTAGACTGAGGATACGTTCCTTCTTGGCTTTAGTAAGGTTGAGATTGAGTTCCAATCTAGTCCTCAATGTCTTATGCTCAAATTCTACAGGCATCATGGAAGACTTACCATGGACTAGTTGGAACGGGGTGAATCTTGCAGTAGTATTCCATGTAGTTGTATAGGCCCAAAGTTCTTCAATAAGCTTGGCCACCTAATCCTTCTTATGAATAGAGACTATCTTGGTAAGGATGGCCTCCAGTTCCCTATTAGTGACTTCTACTTGGCCATTTTCTTGCGGATGGTAAGGAGATGGCTTGCCATGGCGAATTTTATACTCCTCCATTATAGCAGCTATGAGGTTGGAAGTGAATTGAGCTCCTTGGTCAGAGACTAATTCCCTAGGAACACTGAATCTCATGAAAATGAACTCATATAATAATTTAGCAACATTGTTATCCTGAGGATGCTTCATCGGTTTAGCTTCGGCCCACTTGGTAACATGATTGGTGCAGACAAAATATAAGACTTACCTTGAGGATATGGTTCAATTGGTCCCACAAAGTCAATGCCCCATTTATCAAAGGGTTTCACCACCACCTGAGGCTGTAGGGGCATCTCATCAATCTTAGTAGGTCTTCCCATTGATTGGCACCGATCACACTTCTTGGTATACTGGGTTGCATCCTTGTGTAGAGTCGGCCAATAGTAACTAGTGGTCAAAATTTTGAATGATGTCCTCTTAGCTGCAAATTGGTCACCACATAGTTCATCATGACATGCCTGAAGGATTTCATAGGTTTCATCTTCTTGTATGCATCTGTGCATAATCTGATTTGGACCAGTGTAAAACATGAATCCAGCAATCCAAGAAAACTTAAAGCTTTTCTCAGCTAGCAATTTGCGCTCCTTTGAAGAGAAGTGAGTTGGGGTCTGACTTGTGGTAAGGTAGTTTGCAATATCAGCATACCATGGATTTTGTGCTAACAATAGGAAAATGTGCTCATTCAGAAAGCTATCATCAATGGCTGCAAGATTATCAGGAACATGCAACTGAGAGAGAAAATCAGCTACAACATTAGCTTTCCCTAGCTTGTCCACAATAGTAATATCAAACTCCTACATTAGTAGCTAACAATGAGCCAACCTTCCTGAAATAGATGGTTTTTTCATTAGATACCTAATAGCTGAATGGTCAGTATGGACAAAATTTTCATAACCATTAATATAATGCCTGAACTTATTCAAAGCATAAATTACTGCAAGTAGTTCTTTCTCTATTACATTATAGTTGAACTTTGTTCCCTGAATATTTTTACTGATGAAATAAATGGCATGTTTTATTGCATCCTCTTACTCACCCAGTACTTATCCTATAGCATAATTGGAGGCATCTGTATGAATATGGAATGGAAATCCCCAATTTGGACCTTGCAACACTGGTGCAGTTGTCAGAAATTCCTTGAGCTACATGAAGGATTTGTCACACTCATAATTCTAGGAGAATTCAGAATCCGTTTTCAGAAAGTTATATAAAGGGGATACAATTTGAATAAAATCTTTGATAAACCTCCTGTAATAGCCAGCATGTCTAAGAAAACTCTGAACATCCTTTTTCTTCTCAGATGTAGACAAGGTGCTTATTACTGAAATCTTGGCTGGATCTACCTGTATGCCTTGAGAGGATATGAAATTTCCTAACACAACACCTTCCTCCATCATCATAAAGCAATTCTCACTATTGAGAGAAAGATTGTAGTTCTGACATCTATTGAGGACTTTTTCCAGATTGTCTTTAGCTTCAGCAAAAATGTTCCCATAGGAAGTAAAGATGTCCATGTAGATTTCCATACAGTCAGTAGATATATCAAAAAAAATGCTAATGATAACTCTTTGGAAAGTGTTTGGAGCATTGCACAAGCCAAAAGGTAATACTGAGTATGCAAAGGTTCCCCATGGATAGGTAAAAGTGGTTTTCTCTTGGTCTTCTGGAGCCATTTGGATCTAATTATAGCCACTAAAACTGTCTAGGAAAGAAAAGTATTTCTTGCCAGCTAAATTATCAAGAACTTGATCAATAAAGGGAAATGGAAAATGGTCTTTCTTTGTGATTGTATTCAATTCCCTATAGTCAATGAAAACTCTCAATTTCCCCCTTTCTTAGGTACAATAACTAAGGGTGAAACCCATTGGCTATCAAAAATGGGGTAGATGAAACCAATGTTTAGTAACTTTTGTAGTTCAATCTTAACTATGTCTCGCAAGATAGAATTAACTCTCCTCTAAGGCTGCCGTACAGGTTTATAGTCTAGGCAGATATAGATCCTATGTGTTTAAAGGTTAGGATCTAACCCATTAATGTTTTTATAATCCTAGGCAAATGCCTACTGATTTTCCTGCAGTAAATTGAGTATATCTTTCTGGTGTGATAGTGACAAATCACTGTTGACATTTATCTCCCTTCCTGGATTAACTTCAACCTTAAGTACTCTATCCATCATAGATATTGGAGAAACAGGAAGAGAATCCATCTCATGTGGTAATAAGGAATGAAGAAAGTGAGAGGATGATAAGTATGGAGATGCACTGGGAGTTGGTAGAATAGTTTTCAAGATACAATCAGACCGTGAACACAACTAAGAACCCATACCATATTCATTTGTGACAATAGAGGTAATTATCTCATCTTCTTCCCTATCAGCTAGAAATGGATCTCTATCTATCATCATGATTTGATGAATTGAGTTGGCTTTGAATTCAAAATCCTCTAATTTAGACCATATTGCGTCATCATCTTGCAACATGGGTTGATCAGGAGAGTAAAGAGTTAAGTTTTTAGTATGGACTCCATTAGATATCATCATCTTCCCTAACCTATAGGCTATGAAGGAATCAACTGTGGCTAACCATGGTCTCCCTAAGATGAGAGGATACCCCCCATATCAGCTTTAGGTGAGAGAACAACAAAATCTACTGGATAATCCCAAGAGTGTAGTGTAACTATAACATCTTCTATCATCCCATCTAGTTTAACAGTAGAGCTATCAACAAGCTACAGGATGGTTAGTGTATCTCTGAGGCCAATAATATTCAATTGAGACAATACCTCTTTGGTCATGACATTTATAGATGCACCCAAGTCAACTAAGGCATTTTTTACTTGCATTCCATGAATGGTGACAATAGCTATAGGGCTCCCTGGGTCAGAATATTTGGGGACAGCTAACTTTTCTAACATAAGATCAGACAACTGTCCTACGACATGAATATTTTTAGGATCCTTCTTTCTCCCAGGCTATTTTGTGCAAGCTTCTTGAATGGCCTTGGTATAAAAAAGGACTTCTTTGATAGCATCTAGTAAGGGTATTTTTGCAGTCATATGCTTCAATTGGTTGAGAAAATCAATTATTGCTTGGCTCACTGGGGGCCCACGCGGGAGGTAAACTTAGTTTGTAGTTTAGTAGGAATTAGTGTTAAGTTCATTTGAAGTATTTATAACTTTGTTGCTCCTACAACCATTAGTAACAGAATTGTTGGTTGTTCCTGCAGCATAAGCAAGTAAGATAAGTTTATTGTTATAGCATGTTCTTAAAGCTTTAGATTAAGTTGCTCATCTCATTTCCTAGCTTAGTATCTCTTTCAGCATTCCCATTTTCATAGATAGTAATGAAGTTGAGTACTGATTAGAACATATACTTTGTAGACACCATTCAAAGTCTACATCCCTAGTTGATAATTCAATGAGTTCAGCATGTTATTTTTAGCATAATAGTTGTTATTGTCTTGTTAAAAAGTCACTATAAAAAGGATGTCCAATCCTTAAGTACAAGGGTATTATACTGAGTAGTCATTTTTGATGTCGCTGTCTGGGAATTGTGGCAATCTAATCTAGGCTAGAGTCATTTTAGAGTTTTAGAGTCTTAGTTTTAGAGTTTTGCATTTTCTACATGCATAGAAGAAGAGATCATCTTGGGAGATTCCTTCCTCGTAATTATCAGGCCAAACCTTTTGATCTACCTTTCGATATCTAAAACCCTGAAATTGAGGAACCCCAAGCTACGAACGTAGAAGTAGAAGAACAATTTGAAAACTCATTTTCTGATGCTATGCTGGCCGAATTTTGTCCACATTGTCGAAAAAAGAAGAGAAATTGCAAGTGCAAGTCTATTGCAAGTCTGGAGCTCAGCCTATGCCTATCAAATTTAGAGTTTTTGATGAAAATAGGGAAGTGCTCTACATTTCTCAATGCAGGCCATGGGCCCAATGACTAGGTATGCCATAAGATCCCCTCCAAAATTTTAATAATAATTGTCAGTGGAAAAATTTTCAAAATATGGGTTCCCAAGGATCTAGTGGGCATAATAATTGGCAACAACCTTAGTAGGGTTGGAATCAACCTTAGCAGGGTTGGAAACAACCAGAGAAGGGTTAGAATCAACCTTAGTAGGGTTGGCAACAACCTCACCAGGGTAGGAATCAACCTCAGTAGGGTTAGAATCAACCTCAGAAGGGTTTGCAACAACCTCAGCAAGGTTGGAATCAACCTAATCAATGGTCTAGCCATCCCAATCAACAATATTTAATGCCTCCACCTCAGTAGAAAGATATAATGCCTCCTCCTACAACCAATACCAATCCACCCAATCAAACCCAGCTGCCAACCCAGCCTAATCCCAATCCCAATAGCAAGCCTCAACCTCAGAAGCAAACCTATGCCATATCCTTGAATGATATCCATCTCAGGTCAGGAACTACTCTCGCTTCTCCTCAATCGCCTATAATCACAGAAGTTGAAGAGTCCCCTTCTGAGAATGTGGATGTGCCAACTTTGCAAACCTCTCCTGCAGCTAAAGAACCCCCATTTCCTCAAAGGTTAGTTGATCAAAATGAGTTCACCTCCCGCATGGGCCCCCATGGAAGAGTGAATGGAATGAAACAAAACTTAGAGATTAAAAACTAAAGATCTCATTTATTCATTTGCAAAGCATAGATACAACATGTAACAAAATTTTATTTCTTCTACTACGGAATTACAAAATGATTCTGCAAGAACTAACTAACTTGAATAACTCCCTCAATTTACAATAGTCAACTTATTTAAAGGAATGCTACAACTAATCCCTAAATCTATGATCACTCCATCAATGAGGATCGTTACCAATACATAATGTCTCATAATAGAAATGGCAATTATCAACAATAAATCTTCCCAGAATATAGCACATGATGGCTCTAGATCCACATGCACTGCATGCAATAGGAAAATGTATTGACTTGGTCTTCTCGCAAAGACCTTGTAGTAGTCACACCTTATCTTGATCGTGTGCTCCCTTGACTGATTCAGCCTGAGGTCTATGGTAGGTGGGACTGATCTTTGACTTCTTCAGCTCCACTATGTTGGACTTAAACTACTCCCACTGATTCCTACAAAAGGATTAATACACACATACCACTTTTGACACATATATATCTTCATCATTAATATTAGAAGAAAGTGTTTAATCTTCAATTAATACTCTTGTGAGACATATGGCTTCAAGAAAGTAACTACCCATAAACATAGCATAGGAAAAAGAAACCATTCATTTAACATACAACTTACTGCATCTTATCATTTCCATCCATGAGTTTTAAGCAAAATATATCATGTCCTTTTTATCATCTACTTCCCTACTTATGTCTTTACGCATATGAAATATATATATAACAGTAAGTTTAAGTATTAGTTTTGCAAGTAACTGTTGAAAAGAAAGTAAAAAACACTAGAAAAGATGGCCGTCAAAGAGGCTTATCACTAATTTTGATCATGCTTGGTATTAGTATCTTTATCTTGATTAGATGAATTATTAAGATTTTCAATTATTCCCTCATCAATAAGGTCTTGGATTTTATGCTTCAACTCCATGCAATCTGAAGTTGTATGTTCGTTATGTCTATGATAGGCACAATAGTTTCTCAAGAATACAAAACTACATGAAGTAATTTGAGGCAACGTGATGAGATTGTTTTCAAGAATTTCTTCCAAAAATGATTCATAATATTGTCCTAAAGGAATGAATGCTCTATCAACTGGAAATTTAGATTCACTTGAACTCTCCAATGAGATGTTGGATTCAATATTATGAGGATGTTGATAAAAAAATAGACTGGCATAATGTTGTGAAATAACCTCTTGACCAAAGATAGGATCGCCATAAGTAGATCTATCTTTTCTTGAAGAATGTGAAGATATGCATGAATCATGATCATAGATAAAAGGAATGATTGATCTTAGTGAAGGAAAATTTGATGATGTATCCTTTTCCTCTTTCAAGTCTTGAATTTGAGATTATAAAGATTGGATTTTCTTTGATAAGGCTGCAATAAGTTCTTCTTATGATTATAGTGTCCAGCCCATTTTTTTTTAGCCATGTTATGATTGCTTCGAGTCTCTTGATAAAGAATTATAGTCTCTTGTGATGAGGTTTGTCTCTTAATACCTTGAATTTGATGTATCCAAGAGATCATGGGCAAGTATGATCATTTTGAGAAAAATCAGGAATGCAAATTTTTCATATTTTTTTTTTCTTTTTTTACATCTTTTGGTAATTTGCATTTTTGGAGGTCTTATGCTCATTTTTGGAAGTTGAGACTTTCATCAATCTCTAAAATTGGGTTGTCGAAGGAACTCTAGTTTAGAGAAAAAGTTAGAATTTTTGGAGACCTTTCCAATGGTGAAAACGGTTCTAAATTTTGAGCACCAAGTCAAAATTTATGACCTCACGAAGTTGGGGTAAAATTTTATAGAAATTTTGGAAAATTGTAGAATCATCTGACTAATTTGGATATCTATGACAACATAAGGTGCAAGTAGTCTACAAAGGGTGTTTGAATCAATGATGAGATTTGTCAAAAGATGTACAAAAATGGCCTCTATTTTAAAAATGACCAAATAGGTTATTCCTCCCGAAAATGATGAAACAGACACCATAAATGACCTTTGGTTTGACCAACAAGAATATAAGGACAAAAGAAAATGTTGTAGGACCCATGTTTTTGTGCCAAGTTTTTGAGTGATTGTGTGAGAAATTTTTATGCCAAGGATTCAACCACCATTTGAAAAGAGTCACCCATTTTTGAAATGCTTGCAAGTTGTTTTTAAAATATGCAATTTAGTGACACACACACGCAAAGCAAATTTCTATTGTCATGTTTTGGTAAGGATTGTTTGTTTTTAGAATTTTGTGATTATGAGAGTACAAACACGCACTATCCCTACAAAATTGGAATAGCATGAAAATCCTTGCTTGTAAACTTAGGTACACACCCAAATGCTAATCAGAATATGGCCATCACCAAGCACCCAATGGCTCCAGTCATGATGCCATATTATCTGACTCCAAACAAAAATGGGGGCATGATATGACAAGTATCTTGGGGAAATTAATTTTTGACTTGCACAAGGATTATCACCTTTTGGGGGTGATCTGAGTAGCTTCTAATCTTAGAGTTTCTAGTAAGGTTCTCCTTTTGGTTGTATGCTCTACATCCGCACAAGCATGATTCAGGTGTATAGCCCGACAGAGCATCTTGAAAAAAGTGGTCACATAAACATGATTGAGACCGTTAGGCCACACTTAAGTTAGACATGAGCCGAGTATAAGCTCATATTACATCTGACTCTACAGGCTTTAAACCGAAAGAGTAAATTTGATTAACGTGAATTGGAGTGGTGTGGCTCACACCTCATTCTCACGTGGGTCATCCCGGGAGATTTGTTCCTCACGGGAAGGCCCAACTAAAGGATAAAAAAAATGAAAGAGGATTGGCATTTAAAAGAGGTCTAGATTTCTGATTTTCCCAAAGGGAAAAGAGCATACTCTCCTACTCAATAATGTTTTCTCCTATCAAGAACTCCAAACAATGTTCATTCCCTCAAATTCAAAATTAACCTTCAATTTCACGTTTGAGTTTCTAATTTTCCCAAAGGGAAAAGATCATAATCCTCTAATGAAATCAAAAATTAACTCAAACTTGATATTAAGATGCCTAACAAGACAATTGAGAAAAACACTTTGCATATGAAAAGAAATTGTTCATTTCTTCCAATTTTGACACAAGACTTAATTTGGGGTTTGATTTTATGATTTTCTCAAAGAGAAAAGAGCATAATACTCTATCTGAATTACTAAATGCACAAAATTGTGTTAAGTGTTAGATAAATTTTTTTTAATCTTTGCAATTGGAAACCTACAAACAAATCATTAGTAGTTTCTCTCCATGGAAATCTTTGACAAACGACCTGCAAAACATGTTAGGCTACTAAAAATATGATCAAAATCACAAACAAAACCAAGTTAGAAGGTTAGAAATCAAATTCATCAAAGAAAAGACTATATTTTTGCTCTCTAGATTCCAGACGATAAAACAGTATCCCAAAATGATAATTCTTGAAAATGATAAAGATACCCCAGATGATACACTTTATGGGAAATGATAACCCTTTTACCACAGATGATAACGAGAACAATAAACGATAAAAGATTCACCAAAGACACATTAAAGGCAAAAATTATACCAATACACATGCAGCAACAGATGATATTAAATCTCATGGAAATGATAAAAGTATTACCGCAAATGATAAAGTACTCCCGAAAACGATAAAGGATATGCCAGAAACAATAGACTGCCTTCAAAGTTGAAAATGTTAAGAATAGAGAGAAGAATTTCATGGAAAAATAGAAATCTTCCCCACAGTGGGCGCCAAAATATGGTGTAAATTGTAATATGCAAGTATTCTGCACACAAACACTCAATAACTCATTACATCCAAGATTAGTAAGATCACATCAATGATATCAATGAAAAACCTTAAGAAATTGAATTATTGCTTCCTAGTCATGAAGATTGTAATCTAATTGTTAGTGCTCTCAGAATTAGCATGTTAGATCATTGAATTGACAATCATGAAATGGAAGATTCAATTAAGAATGCATCTAAATTAATGCAAAATTGAGGTAGAAAATATAACCTAGAAATGAAAGTAGCATTATGTCTATGCAAATGAGGATCTAGCTTGATAATAGCCTTGATGAAGTTGCTTTTATAGATTTTCCCTTAGAGGGAAAGATTCAAATTTTAATTTTAATTGAATGGTTGAGATGTATCCATGAGGGATGGCAAAGATTAGGACCTTGAGTGATCCATGTGATTGAAGCTCATTGGTTAGATTTAAATGCTTTGTCCTTTTGTGAGTTGAGTAGATAATAGGACAATTAATTAAATCACTTTAATTAATATCAAAAGCCATGGTATTTTTGGTTTTGATTTAATTAAATAGCTAGGAGTATTAATCAATGAATGATCCCTGATAAATGATCATTGATGTTTTATGGTTGTGTTAGAATAGTACCAAAGGATAACTGAGAGGGGGGGTGAATCAGTTATCAGCTACTTTAATTCTTTTCTTTGCTTAGATACAATTAACATAAAGTAAATGAACATTTAGATAACATAATAGAGAATAAAAAAATTTTGGTTACAGGGAAACCAAATAGGTAAAAACCCCAGTGGGAATTAGCACCCACAAAGAACTGTACTTGAGTATAATTATCCCTGTTAAGAGATCTTACAACCCTATTAGGAATTTTTCTTTACAATGTAATAAGTATAGAGACCTGGTTAAAGGTCAGACCTTGGTAGGATTCTTTTACAAGTAACCCTGTTAGGGATGAGGACTTACTGTCCAAAAGCTCACTGCTAAAATGATGAAGGTTGCAACCTTCAGTAGAACAGATATACACTATATCTGATAGATGAAATTTTTGAGTAGACCTACTATCTTGATTAGTTATAGTGTGTTGTATACTTCCACTTCTTCTTCACATAGATCTTTTCTTGATGAATGAAATGTCTCTATTTTCCCAAAACAACAGACATTTTGTCCTGCACTTTTTCTTTCTTTATTCTTCTCATTCACACTTGGCATTCATCAAATGAGCTACTATAAGTATCTTCTCCAAAGGATGTGATCTTTGTCAACTCTAGGAGTCCCTTCAATACTTCTTTACTCGGCCACATCAAGCACGCAACCTGATTAGGAACACGCAACTCAGACTGAATAGACACGACACTTCACAAAGTTGGCTCCACCAAATTAACTCCAACTTCACGATTCTGATAGGGCACCTTTAGATAATTATCTTTAAATCATAACTAAACATGAATACAAACACACATATCCCAAAGATAGGTGCAACTTAAGAAATAATGTAATTACATCGGCTCTTCATAGATAGTCTTCAATCTCTGTATCTGTCATAACTGATTAACATAACTCAACTAAAACTTCATATCTGACTCGATGTGAATGCACATAACATATAGAAAATGTATACACCATGGGAATGAACACACATAGCTCCAAAACATCTGTACTGATAATTGCATCTAGAACATTTTTGTATATTATATGTTGTCATCAATGACAAACATACAATCAATTATTTGCACAGAAGCAAATCTCCAACAATCTCCCCCCTTGACATTGATGGAAACATATGATATCATCAAATCAAAGTGTCTTCCTTATTTTTACAATCTTCTCAATATCCTCATCAAAAGTTACTCTTCACTGGTGCTGCTCTGTATACTCCCCTAGAGTATATTCTTACCCTTACTAATACTCCCCCTTTGACATCAATGACAAAGGGTGTTAAACACCATTAAGCACAGGTACTACTCCAGGAGTAGAGTAGTCAACCATTCATCAGTCACCAATGAATGATGTTCTTGCTGGAAGTTCTTATCAAACTCAGGAAAGGGAATTACTCCCAACTTCTCCCTGAGATACTCAAAAGTATCTTTTAATAATGGCTTTGTAAAAATATCTGCTAATTGTTCTTTAGTGCTCACATAATCCAAATTTACTTCTTTGTCTGTAATTTTTTCTCTTAGAAAATGGTATTTGATCTCAATGTGTTTTGTCTTTGCAAGTATCATAGGGTTCTTTGACATATTGATGGTACTAGTGTTGTCACAGTGAATAACAATAGGATAATCAATATGAATACCAAATTCTTTAATCATATGTTTGATCCAAATCATTGTTGAACACTTCAATGCTGTTGCAACATACTCAGCTTTTGTTGTTGACTAAGAGATACAATTCTTCTTTTTACTTGTCCAAGTGACCAATCTGTCTCCAAGAAATATTGTTCCTCCTGATGTACTCTTTTTGTCATCAACACAACTTGCCCAATCTGCATCTGTGTACACATGAAGTTGTATATTCTCTGAGTTAGGATACCATAAACCATAGCCAATAGTCCCTTTTAGGTATCTGGATATTATTTTTATTATCATTAGGTGATTTTTCTTGGGTTCAGCTACAAATCTTCCAACAATGCCAACTGCATTAGAAATATCAAGTATAGATTGGGTAAGATATATGAGGTTTCCGATCATAGACTTGTATAGGGTCTTGTCAACTGTTGTGCAATCATCATCTTTAGAAATATTGCTTCTTGTTAGCATGGGGGTGCTTATTGGTTTGCAATCTTCCATCTTGAAATTCTTCAATATCTCCTTCATGTACTTAGACTGATTTATGAATTTGCCTTTGTTTGCTTGTTTTTTTTTTGTTTGTTTTACATTAAATACAAGAAAATATTTGATAGGTCCAATCATGCTCATTTCAAATTCACTTTTTATTTCTTTGGCAAATTCTGTACTAAGTTTTGCATTACCTCCAAAGATAATGTCATAAAAAAAAATAGCAACGAGTAGTAATCCTTCATCTATCTCTCTTATAAATAAATTACAGTCTGATGCTCCTTTTCTGAATCCTATCTTTGTTAAGTAACCATCAAGTCTCTCATACCATGCTCTTGGGGCATGTTTAAGTCAATAAAGTTCTTTCTTTAATCTGCATGCCATGTTTGGTTTATCTAAAAGTTTGAATCCTTCAGGCTGCTCTATGTAGACTTCTTCCTTCAAGTCACCATTCAGAAAAGATGACTTGACATCCATTTGGTATACCTTAAAGTTCTTGAATGTTTCATAGGCCAAAAAAAAACTTGATAGCTTCAAGTCTGCTCAGAGGGGCAAATGTATCAGTGTAATCTATTCCTTCTCTCTGCGCATATCCTTTACATACTAATCTTGCTTTCTTCCTTACCATTGTGCCTTCTTCGTTCATTTTGTTCCTGAATATCCACTTTATTCCAATCACGTTCTTGTCATGAGGTCTAGGGACTAGTTCCCATGTTTCATTCTTGATTATTTGATCCAATTCTTCTTGCATGGCACTTTCTTCAACACTTAAGGGTTCAATCTGTGAAAGTAAGTATACCTCTTCATCAACGGTTGAACCTTTTTCTCTCAATCTTGTCAAGACTTTTGCGCTCTGATCTCCAATGATATCTTCCTTAGAGTGGTATTTGGATGTGTAACTTGAATTCTTAGGAGTTATACTTTCATCTGTAATCTATGATTATTCTTCACTTGGTTCAGGATTGTTACATGAAACATCAATACAGTCAAACATTTCTTCAATAATTGTGTCCTTATTGATATGTCTGGGCTCATCTTCAATCATTGGAGCATAGTCATAATATCTTTCTTGAATCATAAACTTCTCATCAATCTTCACATGAGTACTTTTAATGATCTTCTTTAATCTTAGATTAAAACATCTATAGGCTTTTCTTTTAGTAGAGTAACCAAGAAAAATACCTTCATTGCTTCTAGCATCAAACTTGCCAATGCTATCATCTCTCTTGATGTAGCACTTGCTTCCAAAAATTTTGAAGTATTTTACAGTAGGTACATTACCAAACCAAAGTTCATAGGGTTTCTTGTCTGCGTCTGGCCTTAATTGTATTCTATTGATAGTATAGACTGCTATATTGACCACATCTCTCTAATAAGTATGAGCAACCTTTCCTTCAATCATGAGAGTGCACATTGTGTCAAGTATTATTCTGTTCCTTCTTTCTACAATCCCATTCTTCTGAGGGGTTCTAGGTGCACTTTACTGTCTCTTGATTCCATGTTCTTCACAGTAATCATAAAATTGGTCAGAGGTGAATTATCCTCCTTTATCAGATCTCTCAGACATTTTATCTTTAGACCAGATTCATTTTCAACTTTAGCTTTGAACACTTTGAACTTCTCAAAATCTTCATATTTGTCTTTTAAGAGCGTAACGCACATCATCCTTGAGAAATCATCAACAAACAAAATGAAATACCTTTCTCCATAGTAATATCTTGTTTGAGTATGTCCACGTAGGTCTGTATCTATCATATCTAATTTGTTTTCTACAGAGTCTTGTTTTCTCCTAAATGAGGTCCTCACATGCTTCACCATCACACATTCCCTGCATATGGTGTCAACTGGTCTTGCAATACTTGGAAGGTCTCTTACTACCTTTACATTACTTATCTTGACTATGTTGTCAAAATTGATATGACAAAGTCTCTTGTGCCATAGCCAACTATCATCTACTTTTG
>MU225509.1:938317-950129 GCA_018584345.1 Thuja plicata | reverse complement strand
TTTCTAGAACCTAGATACCTAACTAATTTGGGAAGGGTGTAGGAGAATGGGGAAATGTTTTAAGTAGTAGGAAATCTGGTTTTGGGGGGGGGGGTTGCTAAGGAAGTAGAGAAAATTGCAGAAAGAGTCTTAAGGGCCTGGTTTTAGGAGGTTTGAAACAGCAAGCTTGGAAGGGAGCAAGTTCAACTTCAACCCTAATTCAGTCACTGGTTTGGAAGGAGGTTGGTGGTGTCAAAACCCTGTTCATTTTATTTTGTTCTCTGTTTGAAAATGATGTGAATTGTAGAAGAATTGTCATTGTTCCTTTTCCATGTGTGAAGTATGAAATTGGTTTATTATAGTTGTTTTAAAATTTGAGTTTTGAGCTTTAGTTCTTTCTTTGTTGTTGTTTGCAATTGTCTTGTTTGAGGGTGTGCAAGTTCAATCCTCATCCTTGGGAGGAAAGTAGGAGAACTTGGGGTGAAGGGTATAGAGTTGGGATTTCTCTTGTTGAGTGCATGGCTGTATGGGCAGCCATGATAACCAGCTTATGTTGGGGGTCATAAGGAGTGATGTTTTGCTCATAGTATTGAGCTGTTTGTTGGGTTTTAAGGGGCCTTGTGAAGGTTGCATACTTGTTGTTGTTATTATTTCATAAGCATGGTGACGCCAAATGTAATTCCACCTTCACCCACCATTTGGATTCTATGTTGAATCCTTATTTAAGCCTGGGAGGGGAGTATTGTGAATTATGTGTTTTGAACTTGTTATGTGCTATGATATGTGTTTGTGTGTTACCCTGTCCTATACTTGTTTCCCCAAGCTCGGGGGTGGCCATGAAATGGCCTTGGCTGGGAGGTGAGCTCCATGGCCATGTGGAGGAAGTCTTATGTGTGCAGGTCTGGAGTTTTGGCTTTAAGGGTGCAGCCCAGAATTAAAGATTGAGGAGTTCCTAAATTTATGACCATGTTTACTTTTTCCTTGGATTAGTGTTAAAATCCTGTACTTAGTACTTACATTTTTAAGTCTGATTTTGTACAATGTTTAATAGATTGTTACATAAACAAGAAATAGTTGTTTTCAAATTCTGTATTAATAGTTCTAAGGAAGTTAATAGGACTGCAATGTAAATTTCCTATTAGACAAGCTCCATTCTATCCTAATTACTAGGATTTCTCCTTGATTAAAAAGCTACAAGTTTTGTATCCAAGTTTGAGTTTCAAACATTGTTAAAAGGACTCTTATATTTCTTTCATGTACTCTGTTTCACATAACTGTAGTGTATTGCTCTGTTTCATAAATGAATAAAACAAATTTAGAATTAGTTTTTCATACATTGAAAAGGAATGTAGATATAAACATAACTGTAGTGTATTGCTCTATTTCATAAATGAATAAAACAGATTTAGAATTAGTTTTTCATACATTGAAAAGGAATGTAGATTTAACAAAACTGCTCATTTTCTTTATACAAGTGATTGACAAATACAATATACAATCAAAACTAAACTAAAATATTAAATCAATTTCTCTTCAATGGACATTTCCTTACGGTTATATTCTAGAGTCACCTGCAAATAACAAAAACATGAATTATAACAGTAAACTATTAAGCAGTGTGAAATCATAAAATAAATAGTACAGTATAATATGTTTCCTTTTGAAAGCTATTTTTTTTTAATACTCCATATCTAGATTAATTACAAATGATGTGATTATATATATATATATATATATATATATATATATATATTATATATTATACGTACTTAATGTATAATATATAGTATATATATATTATATAACTTATATAATGAATCCATTAAGTTAATAGTATCGTAATATTATTCAATGTAATACTATATAATATGAACTGTACAATAAGTACAGAACATATTAAATAATACCGTATTAATAATATTTCCTATCAAATAACAAAGATTAGTATATTATATACTATACATCTGAGGGATGGATAGTATATAATATACTATATTATAATAGTAATATTTAATTAAAATTTACATGCGATAATCTTCTTTTATAAGTATCGCATAACATAAATTGATATACTATATAATATAATATATTATATACTATACATTTAAAAAAATGAATAGTATATAATATACTATATTATAACAACAATAATAATCAACCAAACTTTACATGCGATTAACTTCCCACTGTTATGCGAAACATTAAACTCAGCATTACATATTATGCACTGTACATTAATTAATGTACAATCCATAATATGTAGTAGTAAATCGATCCCAGTCTAATATGGCGCTGCTATCCTATTATATTAAATGGCGCTGTTTACCTTGTAAAATCAGACCCTGTCGCGCCAGTACATACGTAAAATTATAAGTTACATTTAATACATTTACAATGTATGATATTATATTCTTTTTCATTAATATAAACTCAACCCTTTTTGTTTTAATGTCATGACATACGATCATTTTGGCACAGCTTAACAAATAACAATAAACTTACCGCTCGAAATATAGGGTCGAGCCCCTGCAACACCAGACCGCGCGGCTGCACTATTAAGCGCTGTCATGACTCTGAGTCACGACAGTGCCGAAGCACTGCCGTGGCTTAGAGCCATGGCAGTGATCACTGTCGTGACTAGGCTGCAAGTTAGCGCGCGGGTAGTGGGGAAAGATAAACACAGTAACGACCCTTCTTAAATCTGCAAACAAAAAAAAAAATACATTCATACGGAAATGCATAGCATTTCCATTATTTCTTGGGCAGTATGAAGAATTTCAGTTCTATCTCATAATAGATAGAACCGTTTCTTATGCCTCTGTTTTCATAAAAGAAACTAAATAAGTGCATTTAAACACTGCAACATTACAAACCCATTTTTGGGTAAAGGTAGTAAAAAGGAGATCATGAATCGAGTTGAAGAAATGTCTAAGATCTAGAAACAAAAGTAATATTTTACCCAGATTTGCAAAACAAATGGGTATGTTTTCAGGATTAGATAGGAGAGGATCTCATATGATTCATGAGGCGTCTTGCTGGTCTAATCCCCCATGGTCTCTAGAAAGAATCCATGATCTCTTCAAGTGTAACATTTCCCCTTTGCTTCTCCAAATTCTGCAATAGAAACAACAAAAAATGAGAGTTCTAGGGTTTCCTTAAGTTTTAATAAGGCCCCAAACCCTAATTTTGAATTAGGGTTTGGAGGGACAATTTCACTTATTCTTTTTTTTTTTTTTTAAATGCCTATAAACCTTTTCTGGATTTATTCTTTTGGCCTTACTCTATTTTGCAAAAAAAAATAGAAATTAATATTGTTAGGCCTTTTAATTTCTCTTCTTTCTTTGAGGTGCATGATCTATTTATTAATTAATATTATCTATAAGATAGTTTTAGCATTTAATTTTGTTTCACTATTTGTGTAGAATTAGATTTTGTCGTATTTAACTATTCCTCCTTTAACTGAATTATCTCGTTAGTTAATTACTCACTTAGAGATATATAATAAAATTTGACGGATGAATTAATTTAAAAAAAGTTAGTATATTAAGTTCCTAATGGAATTGGTTAAATACTCTCTTCGTTAGAAGTATTTGATGTCGACAATAAATTTAAACCCATAGTTTATTTATATTAGTAAATTATTATTTTGTGGGTTTAGTAGCATAAAGGAATTATAAATATGGATGGGTAATAAGGCTTTTAACTTCTTAAAAGATTATATATATAAATGATTTAATAAATTATATTTTATTAATTTGAGATTTAAATTTCATAGCAACCTTAATCCTTGCCGAATCTAAATTTTAGTAAGGGATTAATTTATAGGGATTATTTTAATAAAATTATTAATATTATATTATAATGAACCATAAACTTAAGGATGTAATTCACCCTAATTTTATTGATATGGACAAACCTTAAGATTATTTTTATCAGGGAAATTTTATTAAATTTCATAGCGACCTAGTTTTCGTATGTATTTATTAATTGTTTGAGATTAATTAAATAAATTAAGTTTTAATTTTTACCCTAGTATTACTAAGATTTTTATAAATACAAATGTGATCATGGATTAGTGTTATGTTTTCTTTTTATGAAAGTTGTATTTTGTAAAATATTTAATTAAGATATAAATAATTTGGTAAGACACTGTTTAGTAAGTTTATCACTATAGTATTATTGTTTTTATCAAAATTAGGTTATTAGTATTCCAGATTTAATTTAAGTTCTCTATGAATGTGTAGAGAATGGAAATTAAAAGACGATTGGAATAACCTTTCATATACTTCCTTTTCATAAGTGTCCTCTAGCGATGTAATATTTTAAAGGTGTTTTCGCCCAAGCGTGTTTACGTCCCCGGGGCTTCGCATCATTGGGTTTGAGTTGAAACTTGTTGGTAATATTTCGTTATCGTAGTTTTATTAAAAAAAAAAAATTTAGTTGTGTTTTTGCCTAGTTTATTTTGGGCATTACAGTGGCCATGAATCCTTTCCATGTAAATTCTAAGACCACCTTTCTGCATAATTCTCTAGACTTCCTCATTCTATTTCTATTCTTTGCAACTCGCCGACTCATATCTCTTCTTGTTTCCACCCATGTTTCTCTATCAAACTGATTGTCTCTCTTCACAATACACTTAGCTTGAAAACCCTCAATCTTCTCTGTGTTTGAAACCTCCTTCAAAAACACCCATAATCCATGAGAAATGGGATTACCAGAGCAAAGGAAAGTATTGGAAATGACATAGTCATAATTATTCCTTACATAACTCGGCATATTTCCCATTAATTAATTTCCTTTCCATTCTTTGATTACCATGGATGCGCTCCTTCACAATGAAAGATTTTATATCGTACGGTATACTCTCTTCAGTTTTCCACGTGTTTGTGTTATCATTTCTGCAACCTTGGTTGGCTACCCAATTAGAAAATCCATTTGCTTCATGGTAAGCATGGGTAATTATGCACTTTTTCATAGTTCTTATTATCTCCTTATCACCTTGCATAATTTTCTCAATCAACAATGAAGGAGGTGAAACATTATTAAGACACTTAAAAATGTTCAAGGAGTCCCCTTCTAACCATAAATTTTGGAAATTGAACTCCTTAGCAAGAAGAAGACCTTGGTAAGCCATCATGGCTTCCACAACATGATTGTTTTGGATACCTATAGGAATAGCCCTAATAACTCTACATATACCTTTTTCGTCACGAAGCACAACACCACACCCAACATTTCCAAGGTTTCCTTTAGAGGCCCCATCAAAGTTCACCTTCATCCACCCTATAGGGGGACATTCCCAGACAACCTCTTCCCTAGGATTTATTTGATCATCATTTTTAGCTTCTATTCTCCAATTATTTAAAACATCAATATCCCCAACCAACCTAGTATTGGGATTGCATTCCATAATTTTATAGCTTTTCAATAATCAATATTTTTGTTCTTTCAAATAAGATTTTGGGAGGGATAGATTTATCTCTAAAGATTATATCATTCCTCTCTTTCCAAATAGTCCATATTATGTTGGGCAAATAAATCTTCAATATCCGTTTTATCATCTTATTCACAGTGATAATATCCCATGAACTAAACAATCTTTGAACATCCAAAGGAAAAACCCAATCGAGCTTGAAAGTCTTCAAAAAAAGGGACCAGATTTCTTCACCAAAGGGACAATGGATAAATAAGTGGTTAACTGACTCTTCCTCCTTCCTGCAAAGAAAATACATGTTAGGAAAATTCATACCCCTTATCTTGAGGTTATCAAGAGTAAGGATCTTATTTTGAAGTATCATCCAACAAATTCACACCCCTTATCTTGAGGTTATCAAGAGTAAGGATCTTATTTTGAAGCATCATCTAGAAGAGAATATTGATTTTTGGGGTCATTCCTTTCATCCAAGCATTGGCCCATAAGGAACCATCTTGATTGTCAAAATTTTGATTATAGGACAAAGCCACAATAAAGTTACCATCAGTGGTAAATTTTCAAATTAGGTAGTCTTCTTCATTGCACAGAAATAAAGTAATTAAGGGTCATATTCAAGGTTTTAAGATCAGGATCAATAGTGGTGAGGTCCTTCCAATGACCACCATCCCAATAGTTAGCATTTTTGGATCATATACTGAGTTTACAATGGGAAACATGGTTTCCCAAGGGGTATTATCTAAAACATAATATTCACCAATCCAAACATCCTCCCAAAAGTCCACCTTATCACTTTTTCCCACTTTTCATCTTACCCCCTTCTAATGAGGTCTTTATTTTTAGTCACATTCTTCCAAATGCATGAACCAGATGGAATCTCTTCATTGGCTAAAAATTTTTGGAGAGATGGAAGGTCCCTTTTATATTAGTTGTTCCATATAATTCTCCATTCCCCCTCTGATCTACAACCCCTCCAACCAAGCTTAGCAAGAAGGGGTTCATTAATATTCTTTCTTCTTCTGAGACCAAGACCCCCCTTGGATTTGGGTATACACACTTTTTCCCAAGAAACTAGAGCAAATATATTTTTCTTTTAAACTCCTATCCAAAGAGAGTTTCTTTGGATTTTATCAATAGCTTCAACATATTTATTAGGAATTCTGAATAGGCTTAAAGAACAAAGATGTATACTCTGAAGGGATTATTTTAGTAATTATACTTTACCAGCCTAGCTAAGAAGAACACCTTTCCACCAAGTGAGCTTCTTGTGAAATTTTTCAACAATAGAACTCCAAAAAGCTTCAAGAGGATTTAGACCAAGGGGAAGACCCAAGTAGGTGGCAGGAAGCTGACTAGTCTCAAAACCCAAAATTCTACTAATTTTTTGTTGTCTGTAGTCAGGAGTACTATTGATGAAATAAAGGGAACTTTTGTTCCAATTAATGATTTGACCAGTGGCAGTCCCATATTTATTAATATCTTTTTTAAGATGCCTAGCTTCAGTGATTCAAGATTCACCCATAAAAATAGAGTCATCCACAAACTGTTGGTGGGAAGAAAACTTGATTGGTAGATGAAGGTCTGGGCCCTTTTAGAGATCCTTTTTGGGCCAAGTTGGAAATATATCTCCCCCAAAATTCCTCCAAAATGAAAAAAAAAAAACATGAGATAGGGGTCTCCCTGTCTAAGACCCTTGGAAGATTTAAAGAAAGGAGTAGGTGAGCCATTAACTAGAAAAGACAAGATAGTTGAAGAAACAAGATGCATCAATATCTTAATACAATTTTGATTATATCCAAAATCCAACAGAATCTTCTATAAAAATTCCTAGTCAACTCTATCATAGGCCTTAGAGAGATCAATTTTTAGAATGAACCCTTCTTTCCTAGCCATAACTAGAGAGTGAATGTTTTCATGGACAGTTATTATCGAGTCCAGGATCTATCTTCCTGGCACAAATCTAGTTTGTTGTTGTGAAATAATCCTAGGGAGAAATACCAGGATCCTGGAAGTAATAACCTTTGAGATTATCTTATAAGTGGAGTTGCATAGAATAATAGGCCTAAAGAGATCCATTGTATCAGCCCCAGCCTTTTTAGGGATAAGAGCAATCAAGGTACCATTGATTTCTTTTAATATTCTCTTGGAGACAAAAAAATTCTTTGACAACATTCGTGACATCCTTTTTGATAATGAACCAGTACTTCTGGAAGAAGAACATAAGATAGCTATCTGGTCCAGCGGCTTTATTGCATTCAAAATAAAAGACATCCTTCCTTATTTCTTCATTAGAGGGGATGCATTAAGAAACAAGTTCTCATCTTCAGTGAGAATTTTTGGGATGCTCTCCAAAATTTCATGTTGATTATTCTGATCCATCAATTTGTCTTAAGTTAGTAGACTAAATAAAAAATCCTTAGCCTCCTTAGAGATATCCTCATCCTTCTCCCCAACTTTACTATTCACCTTGAGTTTGGAAATTTTGTTTGCTGCTTTGTAGTTTATGGCTGTCATGTGAAAAAATTTAGAGTTTATGTCCCCTTCTTTAGCCAAACATTTCTATTTCTAGAAAGTTTCTTCATTATGAACTATATCATGATATTTGATAAATACTTCAATCTCTTTCCCCTTTGGTACACTCTTATAGCCATGTTTTTTAATAGATTCTTGAATATCCTTTAATTCCAAATATCAACCTTAGAGGAAAAAATATTGTTGAAAGATTCTTTGTTCCAACTCTTGATATTATCCTTGACATGTCTGAGTTTGTTAGCTAATTTTTACATAGCAGTACCATAAATATTGACGTGCCACCATTCACTTAATCTATGAACTAGATCAAGATGAATAGGCCACATATTTTCAAATCTAAGGGTAAATTCCTTCTCCTCAAGATCAGGTCAGCAATGAGAGAAAGACGATAGTGGTCTGACCCCATTCTAACAAAAGCAGTCAGAGAACAATAATAATGTTGATACCAATCATCAAAGGTAAGGGCCCTATAAAGTCTCACCTGAATAAGCTCACCACCTTCTCTTCTATTGGTCCACATGTATTTAACTCCTTGGAGGTCAATTTTTGTATTTATCTCCCAGTCTAAGCCAACAATCATTCACAAAAAAATTTCTAACCTGATCAAGGTTATTCCAAATTTTTTGTCTTCCATTTTTAGTGTTAGGAGCATAGATATTCGTGAGAACCCAAGTTGATCCATCCTTAATATGTTGAAATCTGATGCACACCAAGTTTTTTCCCTGGATAAAAACTTCTCCTTTAATAACACTCTCATTCTAGAAAGTGGCAATACCTCCAGAAGATCCTTCAGAGTCCCTCCACTAAAAAAACCATTTCTAAAAAATTTAATCTTTGAACCCTCTCCTTAGACATTTTAGTCTCCTGAATCAATAATATATCTAGTCTATTATCTCTAACAAAGTTTCTAATTAAGTCCTTCTTGTGAGGGTTATTTAACCCTTGAATATTCCAAGAGATGATATTCATTTATTTTTGACTAGTTCAGACTGGGTGATGGTTTTTTCAGTACCATTTGTTATGTTCTTGGCAGCCTCCTGGTTTCTTTTTCTAGAGTTTGGAGGTGTCCCCGGTGATAGATGACTTCCTCCTACATCTAGATGATTGAGTCTTGTGTTCCTTGTGGATTTAGAAACATTCTTTTTCTTGCCTTTTTTCCTCTCTACTTTAATAAAAGTATCTAAGTCAAAATAGGGATTTCTTAGCACCTTGTCTATTTCTTCCTTATTTCCCCATTTAGGCATTTTCATTTCCTCATAGAATTCCTTAACAATCTATGGGGAGTTCTGAGATATATCAGAGAGCCCATGTCCCAGGACTATGTCTTCTTGTACATCCTCAGACTCTATCTCCCCTTTATTTGGCTGCTTTTCCCCATTCAATTTGTTTGATTCTCCCTTCTCTTGGGTTATTGATTGATTTCCCTCTTCCAGTGTTTGACTAGGCTTATCTTGAACAATATTATCCTCTTTATTTTAAATTTCTAGAGTATCTTGAACATAACCCTCCTTCTCAATCACATTGTCATTCTCAGCCTGATTCAAGTCTATAGAGTCTATCTCACCCGAATCCTCCATATCATTCTTTTCTTGTTCATTATGCATGATGGTATCCTCCTCTTTTTTTTCGTTCCTCTTATTATCTTCAGGTTTGTTAATTTCATCTATATTTTCTTTTTCCTTCTTTGGGATAGAGCTAGATACTCCATCTGAAGATTATTTACTCTTTCCAATTGGTTTCCATACCTTCTTCTACTAAATCCTCTTCGTGATGTTAGCAAGACAATCTTTGGCCTAATGCCCACCTTCTTGTAGTGAAAGGAAGCAAAGGGGATAGATTCAAAGTCTATCTTTTGAGTCCACTTTCCTATCTTAGATTCCATTTCAAATTTCTTAGGCATGTCAGCTTTAGGGATGACTCTAACACATATTATGGCATGTGTCAATCTTCTTCTTGACATGGTAACTAGATCTATTGATAGCAGTTCACCAATGAACTTGCTATCCCACCGAAGACATCTTCATTCTAATACTCAAGAGGAAGCCTAGGTATCTTGACCCAAACAAGGACTTGTACCATGAAATCTTCATGAAGATCCATATTTCAGTACCATTTCTGTAACACCATTGTGATTTTCCCTATAATCCATGGTCCACTACTAATGATATGTTTCATGTCTTCTTCACAGGTAAAAAAGAAAGAAAGGTATCCTTTTTCATAGAAATAACATATGCCTGTCCCTTAAGTGGACATCTTTTCTTAACAAAAGCTCTCACTACTTTGATATTAGGTCTAACCCCAATGAATCAACCAACAAGTGATTTTTCCATCCTTTTAATATTATGATCAATAATTTTATCTGGAATGGCAATAGCATATTTCCCCTTTGAAATATTTGAAATATTTCTAACAGGTGGATGAGTTGACTTACATGTTGGCTTGAATCCAAAAAGTGAAGACCATTTTTTAGCCTCAGTCCCTATATTGTTTGGCACAACCTGTCCTCAGGGTCCCCCTCTTGGGTCCCCAAAACCCGTGAGTCTATCTTTTTTATTGTACTTTGCATCTTCCCCGTCGGATTCAATAGGGATTCCCCCTACAGAAAAAGGACCTACACCTCCTGGATAGTTCTCGCTCATGGAAGAAATTAAAATTTGATTTCCTACCTTCTCTCCCCACTACCCTCTCACTATTCTCCCAATGCAAATTTTCAAATGTGACCCTATTTCAAAACCATATTTGCATTCTAGGGTCACTTAGGTGCAAAATAGTGAGCCATAACTTGCCTTATGTTGGTTTAAGGATCTTGCAAGGAGTTAAAGTGAGAGATTATGGAAAGGTTAGAAGGATGTTGTAAGACTTGGAAGGAACTCAAAGGTGTGAGCCCTTGACTGGATCCTTTAGCCCCTTTGTTAGAGAAAGCCTAGGATGGGATTGATGTGAGTAGTTGTATCTAAGAAAGGGTGAAGTTTCCAAACTTTTAGAGTTTTAGATCTGATTAGTCAGGGGATCTGCATCAAGGACATTGAAAAATATTGAAATTGGTGTGGTAATTTGTGGGAGACCATTTATTTTAAGAATAAATATCGAGTGGTAAAAGAAAAAATCCTTCAAACAGGAGCTCCATGTTCAAACATCTAAGGGCTATTATAGTGCATTACAAACAACACTTCCACTAACTCATTGTAGGAGGAATATAGAAATGAACCAAGATAATGGAAAATTTAGTGGACAACTTCTTTTATAACTAAATACTCAAACAACTCAAGTAGGACTCCATTCATGGGATATCTTCATCAAATCCGATTTTCAAAGATGGTCAAGGATAAAATGGGTTCATCCTCTATTACAAACATGGAAGATAAAGTTTGATTGTGCATATTTAAGAAATCTTGATTCCTTAGGACCTAGTTGCACCCATTTGAGACTCTAATGGAAAATTGATCAAACCCACTGTTCAGGCTTAGAATTGTCACCCTAACTCAGGCATTAGGGCTACACAACAATTCCATCCTCACAATGGAAACCTCTCCTAGTTGTGGGTAGACTATGAGTGAAGAGGAATCTCCGGATTCTAGGCCGGTTCCTATCTGATTTGGGATATCACCTCCTAATTTGAAACTTGATGGGGAAAAGGGAAAAAGGATTAAAAATGAAAGGGAAAATGGGGTGATACACCAAAAATATATTCAGACTTTTGATGGAAAGATAAAATAGTAACTCCACCTCATACATCAAAGGGTTAATACTTCAAATCTCTGTTCAACATATAGGCTGACAGATTTCACTACTAGGGTTAAAACCACAAATAGCTCAAACATTTCAGCAGACATACATTTTCATACAAGGTTTTAAATAATTGATCACCCT
>MU225509.1:907347-929142 GCA_018584345.1 Thuja plicata | reverse complement strand
TTTCAGTATGCAAGATGTGACCTTAAAGGAACACTTGTCTAATACATTCAGTATGAATGCACAATGTAATGATCATTTATGAATATGAAAGTGTGAATTTGATCAAAACTTAGAGTACAAGTAAAATCTGATAATATGAATGTAATAGCAATGTATTTCTTTTGCATTGGCTAAACAGTAATGTCAAAAAGATGTATCTTTATGCAAATTTTACTTTTTTCTCTCACATGTAAAATTTTGGGTAACACCCACCTTAATGAAACTCTTCCCAAGGACTAATAACAAAGAAGATGAGGAAGAACTACTACTAGGTTCCCATATACACAAAACATGTCATCCAAACAAAAGGATAGGTAACTCACTTGTAATAATCCTCTACCTCAAGAAGATACAATCTTCAAATTGGAAAATCTAAAATATCTTCAAAAAAGCATCAGTGCTCCTTGATAATATAGAAAATCATAACGAAATCATAAACAACAAAAAATTCATGAGTTTACCAAAATATGTCCAACGTATCTACATGAAATTCTAAAAAAGTTTCAGTATCTAGAATAGCCCTTTGTTAACCACATTTACACATATGGTACCAACAAAGTAGTGCACAAACTACACAAAGAAGGCATCGCAAAAACATGATTTATGCTTTCATCATTGAAGCAATCTCAGCGGCACTAGATGCCTCTCAAGCCTTGCACAAGTTGCACTAATTTCCTACATCAATTATAGATGTAGATGGGGTATATGTAAATGTGGTTTCATCGACCCACTGAAAGTATTGACATCCACTATTTCCTTGCAATACTAAATCTGCATCAGTTCTTCCTAAAATGATTAGTTTTCACATTATTTTTAAACATAAAATATATTTCCATTAATGACCTTTTTCCTAGTTGGGAAACCCCAAAATTGACACTCAGGATTACTTGTTATGTGTGACATCTTCAACGTGAAAGGGCTAACACCACATTGACACATAGGCACATTGACCGAAGTCATGGACAAATATTGCACTATCATTCCAACATGTCATTTTGTTTAGTTGATTATTTTGTTAATTCATACTAATTATAATTGCAATAAAAAGCAACATACTAATGTAGATAGCATCTCAAATCATATTGCAACATGACTATTGTCAAGCATAGTACAAATTGAAAATGCTTCGTATTTGATGATATAATGAATCTAAACAACATGTAAATGCAAAGTCCTAACTACACATTACCAAAACCATATGCATAGTTGTGATTGGGAATTTTAGTCCTTACCACACATTGAAATGCATGTAAAGACATCTATAGTTGGGGGCATGTCAAATTATGATATTTCTATCAAGATTCAAATGTATAGTTTTTTTAGTCAAACTCATTGACCCATATTTCATGAGTAGTATTTCATCCATAAGTTTGACATTCACAAATTGTGTCATGTTAGCTACAGTTAACAAACTAATGTCATGAAAATTGTTGATGTGTCAAAAATTCCTCTCATTACTTCTTCTCCTCTTGAAACAATTGGGAGTACCCAAGAAAGATGAGTCATCTCTACTATACCCTTTTCCATGTCCACTTCCTGCGCGACTAATTTCTTCTTCGCTATCTCTATTTCTCTACATGCTTCAACCTTTTTATATTCCTCACCCAAAAAGGATATATTAGAGTCAACTCACTTTCTCGGGTACTCCCAATTGTATGAAGTGGATTTGAACCTTGTCTCACCTACACTCTCACGAGTAACAACTTCCAAGTCATTGTTGACACATCAACGATTTTCTTGACATTAGTTTGTTTAAATGTAGCTGACACGAGGCAATTTGTGCATGTCAAAGTCATGGATGAAACATGGGTCAATGAATTTGACTTAAAAAACTATACACTTGAATCCTGATAGAAATATCACAAGATAATGAAATTTTTTGATGAAAATTTAATGGGAGATGTAGTTGGGTATAAACACCTTAACTACATATAAGATGAACATGCAAAATCAATTGCTAAATAAACATGTAAAAACATCTGATCAAATTATAAATTAAAAAAAATATAGCATATCCTTGTTCAATGCATTGAATAAAGAAAGAATATCATCAAAATATTAAATGGACATTGGGACAGAACAACTTGTTGTGAAATCTTTTGATCAAGCACAATAGCTATAGCAGTTAATAAAATAAGGATCATTCATAAGCCATAATTGAGAATATTATCATTACAAGAGAGGGGTCAATGAATAACACTGATAAGGCTCAAAGTAACAATGAAGTTATAGTTCAGAGGTAATAACAATGAGGACAATGTTGCACTTTTATATTTTGAAACAGTTTGGAACCCATATATGTAAATATTAGAGGATAATGATGAGAGTTACATATCAAATTAGTGAAACAATAAGAGCTCCAGCTTATTTCTAACCAAATTAAACTGGATAATAAAAGAAAATTATTCATTTAGTTAATGTATTTCAAAGTAGGTAGTGTTAATTGGCCACAAAATGTTAATGTGACAACTGTGATGGTTTAAGGTCAACAATTTCCAAAATGCCCATATCATTCAAAATATTTTATTGCACGAAAAAATAACAAAACTGGTTTCAACCATAAAAGATTCTATACATTAGCAATGTTCTGTGTGAAGTGTATTGACCTTGAAGGTCTTAAAGTTAGATAAGTTCCTTATTTTCCTAACTAGTTTCTTCTTCTAGGTATTTTTTGAAAGAAATCTTTAAATATATGTAATACATCAGTAAGCCTCTGGTCAGAACCTCATCAATTAAGGGGCCTATTGTTTTCTCTATAACCACAATATGTGGTAGCATGGGAAGTGTTAAAATACATATAAAAAGAAAATAGATTTCACTGTTGCTAATGCTTTGTACAATTCTACCCAAAAAAATCAATATTAGAATAAAATTCTCATCTAATAGATGACCCCTTATAGAAAAGAGAACTCAAATTTGTCCATTGGGGCATGAGTTTTCCAATCCATTTTTTATAAGAAAGAGTTCCTGGAAAAACTATGTATGGTTTTTGAATTACTATTTCAGATTACAGTCAGCAATCCATTATTAGGAAGAGGAAAGTGCAAATATGAATCGTAGACAAAATATTATAAGAGGAGCAAGTGGGCTTCAAAGTGGAAAACAAGGAACAAGATATGGGGGTCCAATCAAAAACATTGATTCAAAAAACATACATCATTTTTCTAAAAACTATTGCATAGTATAAAAAATTGTTTTTCAAGTTGACACCTAATAAAGACTTGTCAACTTCACTCTGTTTATGACTTAGAAGTACCATAGGCTACTCTAACATTCATATAGACTAGATGTCATAAACCAATCTAAAAAAATTGCATATGGGTCATAATGGTTCATCTTTGTGAACCATTCACAAATGAGTTACCGCTTATGCACTCGGGAGTTAGAAAACAAACCATAGAAAGTAAGAATGGAAATAGAGATCCACATAGTAGTATTACTCCATGCTCATATTGAGTTCGGGTTCTAGGTGCTTTCTTTACAAACTGTGCCCTTAAGGATTCATTGTACTAATTGCAAGATATGAAGAAAATAGATCTATTGAAAACACATATGAATTAGCAGAAAAAGTAAACAGATTAATGGATGATCTCCAAAGCATAGTAGTATTTGGACATACCAGTATTTGAACATTGAACAATGTTGAAACCATTCCTCATGCCTGCGATCCACCTAAACCAAAATGAAGTGAGTTCATTCACTTTTTTTTTTGTTTATATCTTGATTTGGTCAAAATTTCTACAATAAACTTAACTGTGATGAACTATAACTAATTGAATGCTTGAAGATGTTAAGTTGATGATCACCAAGCTACAGAAAGTTAATGAAATACATTAAATTAGTTAATTTTTTGTATTTTCATTGATGTCAACTTGATATAATCTGATTGGTTAAATACATAGTGTCAAAGACTTCAAAGAACCAGAAAGATAAAGCTTATGCTTTCAGTAATGCATAAAAGTTTTGTATGCACTTTGTGACAACAAACACCGATGGTCAATGCACCCCAATGGATAGAGAACCCCGAGAGAAAATTCACAGTGATACCTGAGCAAGAAACCCAATCAAGCATTACCGACGAGAAAAATCAATGCAATCCAAGAAGAAATTCATAGTGTTACGCGACAGACAGACAACCCCGATGAACAAACAACCCCGATGGAGATGCCCAAGGAGAACTGAAGTGTTGACCGAAGCTAACAAGGAGTTAAACACTAAAAATAACTGAAGTTTAGAAATGACAAAAGACTTAGTGGGAAAGAGCTAATTATGGAGTTAACTGGTTGTTAATATTGTTTTCATCGACAAGTTAAAAGCCATAGATAAGTAAGAGATTTAAATTTGTTTTATTCTAGTTGTCAATGAGAAATCTAAGGGATAAAACTGAAGGAAAGCTTTAAAGAAAGAAAGGCAAGAATTGTAGATCACACGAAGAACAATAAAGTCAAGGACTTATAAACGGTGAATTTATATCTATAAAGAGACAAGCTAATTCATTATGAATTAGGGGAGTGAATAGAGAAGAGGATGCTAAAGAGAAACTGATGAAGAAAGACTTCAATCAGACTTGATCAATCAAGTTGAAGAACAAAGATAATTCTATAGACACTGAGCAATATAGAAGTACAACATCACCAAGCAAAAAGAAGTGGATCAAAGGTATTGCAAAGATACATTGATCAGCAAGGTATTATCAGCTTACAATAGATTTGAAAATATGTAGAGTATAGTTTTATATGTGAACAAATCATTTACTGTTTCAATTTAACCATTGGATCATAAAGTCTCTTAACCAATCAGGACTTAAAAATCCTTTATATATTAAGATACATCCTAAGGAGTATCAAACGGTTTGATCATGAAGATAGCGTAGAGATGTCAGATATCAAGTGACAAACTACACAGGGTTTGGTCATAAAGATAGCATAGAGATTCCAGATATCAAGTGATAAACTATTCTATTTAAATCCTATAACAAGGTCACACTTAACAGTGTGTTTGTAACCTTTAATAGGGTTCGCTCTTCAGTGAGCTCACTTTAGAAGAGTGAAAATTTTGGGTTACCAATCCCAAGTGGTTTTTCCCTTAACATGGTTTCCACTTAAAAAATCCATGTGTCAATGAGTTTATGAGTCATAATTTAGTATTTTGCATTACACATAACTAATATGGATTGATCAGTATACACTAAGTAATTTACTTTGTTTCCTTAAATTAAAGACTACTAATCGGTAAAGATAAAGAATAAGGTTTAACAGTGAACTCTAAGCAGTAGCTATTTGATAAGATTATTTCAAGGCATACATCTTGTAGGACTAAAGATAACTAGAGGCTTATAATTGTGGTAATAAGTTTTTGGGTTAATTTATTGGAATATTTTTTAGGCCCTTGATTCACCCCCCNTTCCCCCCCCCCCCCCTCCCCTCTCATTTATTCTAAAAATTGGTATCAGAGCTTGTGTTATTAGAAGGGAGGTTTCAAGACCTAAGAAAAAGATCACAAGATAAGCAAACGAGATGTGCCCAAGTTGAACAAGGACAACTTTGCATCATGGAAAAGCAGGATAAGACTCCACCTATTAGGTATTGGTAATGATGTTACTCAATATTTGGATACTTAATATGTGTTGCCTACAGGACCTCACACACTTGATAAATTAAGAGAAAAACATGAGCATAATTCTATGATGATAGAACTTTCTTCCTCACTCTCCGATGCTTAATTTGAAGATGTCAAAAATTGCACCTCTGCAAAGCAAATGTGGGACAAATTAAAGCTAGTACATGGAGGAGATGCTAATGTACTAAGAGCTAAGGTAGAAATCCTAAGAGGTAAATTTGATGACCTGAGAATGAAAGAAGGAGAAAATATCACTCAGTACACCTACAGAATAAAAGAGGTAGTCAATTCTAGCCGAGGAGTTGGAGGCATACTTGAAGAAGAGACAGTGGTAAGTAAAATCCTAAGAACCTTACTACCTATATATGCTATTAGAGTATCTTCTATATAATAAATGAGAGCATTAGAAAATAATAATGTCACTCTAGATAGTTTGGTTGGAAGACTGATTTCATTTGAGATGAATAACTTTGATAACAGTGTCTTACCATCTATTGAGTCTACATTCAAAACTTCTTTGAAAATAATTAAGTCAAGTGATAAACACACTATGGGAAATGATAGTGAAAGTGATAGTGATGACCAAGATCTTGATGAGATTGAAGCACTAATGGTTAGAAGATTATAGAGAGGCAAAGGTAGATACAAAGGTAAATTACCACTTGTATTTTTTAATTGTAAAGAGATTGGATGCTTTGCTGCTAGATGTCCTAACAGAAGAAAAGATGACAAAAGTAATGACATTTCACATAAAAAAAAATTTGATAGAAGTGACAATAGAGATTACCGAAGCAACCAACAATCTGACAGAATAGATGCCCTAGACTACAAGGACAAAGGGAAGAAAGATTGTTACCTAGCTGAAAACAGAGCTGGAGATATTGACACTCAATCTGATGAAGACATTGAGATGATATTTGTGGCCATGAAGGATGATTCAGATGAAGAAGAAAGTTATGTAGAGACTGCACTCATATCTAGGGTTAGTAAGAAGGATGTCTGGATTATAGATAGTGGCTGCACTCACCACATGACCGGTGATAAAAAAAAGTTTGAAACTTTTGAGTACTATAATGGTGGATCAGTAAGAATGGGTAATGACACACCTTATCTAGTTGAAGGTAAAGGAACCATAATGTTGAATAACCTGATCAAATGTGAAAATGCATACTGGGTAAAATGACTTAACTATAATCTATTGAGTGTTTCACAACTGAATAACACAGGTCACCGAGTAGTATTTGAGAATAAGAAGGAAAATATCTTTAATGAATCAGGAAGGTTGATCGTAACTGGTGAACAGAAAAAAGGTAACCTATTCTATCTTGATGATATTAACTCCACTTTTTTAATGGCTATAAATGAAGACATATGATTGTGGCATAAAATATTATGGCATGCAAATTTTGAAAACATGATTAAGATAAGCAACAAAAGGAAAGTAAGAGGCTTACCGAGCATGTCAAAGCCCGAGAATATCATGTGGAAAAATTATCAAAAAGGTAAGATGACAAAGTCTATTTTCAAGAGAAAAGCCCATACATCTAATGTTATTCTAGAATTAGTTCATATTGATCTATATGGACCCATTAGAACAAAGAGTTACTATGGTGATAGATAATTCATTCTCTTTGTTCATGATTATTCTATAATGATGATAGTTATGTTCTTAAAAGAAATATCAGAATCATTCAAGATATTTAAATGGTATAAAGATATGGTAGAAAAACAAAGTAGTAAGGAATTGAAATGCTTGAGATCAGGTAGAGGAGGAGAATTTGTTTCTGACAAATTCACTAACTTTTGTAATGAGCATGGAATTAAATGACAGGTTTCTGCACCAAGAACACCACAGCAAAATGGGATTGCTGAAAGAAGAAACGGATCCATTATTGATTATGCAAGAACACTGATAATAGAGAAAAGCATCACTCAAAAATTATGGAGGGAAGCTGTCAGTACTGCTCTCTACACATTAAACAGAGTACAATTGAAGAAAGACACTCTATGAGCTATGGTGTGGATACACACCCAATGTAAGTTACTTTAGAATTTTTGGAAGTCAATGTTATATTTTAAAAGATGATAGAAATGGAAATCTTGAGTCCAAAAGTGAAGAAGAAATCTTTCTAGGGTATTCCACCAACAGAAAGGCTTATAAATGTCTTAACAATCCCTCTAACAAGATCATTGAAAGTGAAAATATCAGAATAGATGAATATGCAGAGAAAAATGATGAGGAAAGAAGAAAAGAACTAGAAGACTACAACAAGTTTTTTTACACTGAAGAACATGACACTCTGACTGAAAAATAGTGTATCGCTCCTAAGCAACAGAACATAGCACCCGAGCATCAGGTTGCAAATACCAAAAATTAGGAAAATCCTGTAAATGATGTTCTAAGATATGGAGATCAGAATGAAGGTCAAAATGATGATCAGAATGATGATCAGAATGATGAACAAAAAGATGAACTGATACTTGCTAAGTATGTCATAATACATCATCCAAAAAACCAGATCATAGGAGACAAGAAGGATGGAACAAGAACAAGAATTCATTGAACACTAGATGTTTAATTTGTGATTTTGAGCCTAAATCTGTTAATACTACACTTGAAATGAAGAATGGGTCAGTTCTATGAATGAGGAAATAGAACAGATTGAGAAGAACATAACATGGACATTAGTACCTAGACCTGATGACAAGAATGTCATCGGTACCAAATGGATATTCAGAAACAAGCTAAATGAGAATGGAGAAGTCACAAGAAACTAAGCAAGATTAGTATGCAAGGGGTATGCATAAGAAGAAGGTATTGATTATGTTGAAACCTTTACACCCATTTCTAGACTAGAAGGAGTGAGAATTTTACTTTCTTATGTTGCATTCAAAGGATTCAAAGTATACCAAATGGATGTTAAATCTTCATTCCTAAATGGAATACTATAAGAAGATGTATAAATTGAACAACCAAAAGGGTTTGTTAATCCTAACAAGAGAAACATGGTTTGTAGACTACAAAAATCCTTGTATGGATTAAAACAAGCACCTAGAGCCTAGTATGAAAGACTTCACTCCTATCTCATAAGCATCAAATTTGTAAGAACGAGTGAAAATAGCAATCTGTATTTAAAAGAAGATACTGATGGAAATATTCTGATTGCTAAAATATTTGTTGATGATATCATATTTGGGGGTAATGATATGTTATGTAAATCCTTTTCTAATGAAATGAGAAGAGTTTGAGATGTCAATGTTTGGGGATATCAAATTATTTCTTGGTCTACAAATTATTCAATAGGACATAGGCATATATATCACACAATCCAAATACATCAAGGAAGTGTTGAATATATTTAAGATGGAAGATTCCAAGCTAGTTGGAACACCTATGGCAACTAGATGTAAGATGACAAAAGAAGATAAGTCAAATGAGGTAAATCAGACCTTGTATAGATCAGTGATTGGAAAACTAATGTATGTTGTTCATACTAGACCAGATATAGCACATGCAGTTGGAATAGTTGCAAAATTCTCTGCTAATCCCAAAGAATCACACATGACTATTGTCAAAAGAATTCTGAGATATCTAAAGAACATCGAAGACTATGGCTTATGGTATAAAAGAGAAGGAAAATTTGAGCTTCAAGTCTATACAGATGTTGATCAAGCTAGAAACTTAGATGATAGAAAGAGCACAATTGGAGGAGCATTCTTCATGGGTGACAAACTTGTCACATGGATCAATAAGAAGCAAGGATGCATCTCACAATCTAATATAGATGTAGAATATATGGTTGTTGCTGCAAACTTCTCTAACATTGCATGGATCAAATAATTACTGGAAGGTATGAATATGAAAATTATTGAACGAGTGATTATCTATTGTGATAATACCAGTGTAATAAACATTTCTAATAATCCTGGAATGCATGCTAAGACTAATCATATTGCAATCAAGTATCATTACTTAAGAGAGAAAGTGCAAGAGAAAGAGGTGATACTGGAATATGTTCAATCCAAGGAACAATTAGCTGACATATTCAAAAATCCATTGCCTAAAGATACATTTGAGTATCTGAGATAGAGACTAGGGGTCTGACCCTTGTCTATTGGTGAGTAAGATGACTAGGGGGCTGCATCAACCTACAAATAATTAGAAGATCATTCATGTTGATGCAAGAAAAGAGATGGACTGCAAAGATACATCAGTATACAAAAAGGTACATATCTACACTGAACACCAGAGTCATTCTATTGCTGATGGATAGGGAAATTCAAGGAGTGTATTAAAAAGGATGAAAGGAATGTTTGGCATTGTCGTCAAAGGGAGAGAATATCCTAAGAATATCCAGATGGGAGAGAGTATCCTAAGAAGACTAGAGAGAGATGTAACCTGTAAGGGAGAGAATATCCAAAGTGAGAGAGTACATATGAAATATCCATCATGTCTATCATAAGGGAGAAATGACTTAAGAGAGATGTAACCTGTAAGGGAGAGAATATTGAAAGGGAGAGAAGATATCCTAAGGGAGAGATGATTTAAGGGAGAGAGTATTCTATATTGTTGTCAAAGGAAAAAGAGATGATCAAGGAGAGGAACAGTCAAAGGGAGAGACAACACAAAGAGAGACAGAATCAGAAGTTGTTACATCTATATAGTAAAGGGATTTAATATTGAAGAAAGCACTCTACAAGAAATAAATCTAAGCTATATGAGCTTACCAAGAGCCAAAAATTTGTATTGGTTATAGAACAATAATATTGGTATATTGATGAACTACAACTGATTTATTTCATATTGTATTAGTAATAATATAGTGTGAAAATGTAGTGTGTTTCCATCAATACAAAAGGGAGAGATTGATGAACTATAACTAATTGAATGCTTAAAGATGTTAAGTTGATGATCACAAAGCTACAAAAATTTAATGCAAGACATTAAATTAGTTAATGTATTGTATTTTCATTGATGTCAAATTGATATAATTTGATTGGTTATATACATAGTGTCAAAGACTTTAGAGAACCAGAAAGATAAAGGTTATGCTTTCAGTAATGCATAAAAGTTCAGTATGCACTTTATGACAACAAAAACTGATGGTCAGTACACCCTGATGGATAGAGAACCCTGAGAGAAAAGTCACAGTGATACCCGAGCAAGAAACCTGAGAAAGCATTACCAATGAGCAGAATCAATGTAACCCGAGCAGAACTTCACAATGTTACCCGACGGACAGACAACCCCGATGGAGATGCCCGAGGAGAACTGAACTATTGACCAAAGCTAACAAGGATTTAAACACAGAAAAGAACTAAATTTTAGAAACACCAAAAGACTTAGCTGGCAAGAGCTAATTATGGAGTTAACTGGTTGTTAATATTGTTTTCATCAACAAGTTAAAATCTGGAGATAAGTAAGAGATTTAAATTTATTTTATTCCAATTGTCAAAGAGAAATCTAAGGGATAAAACTAAAGTAAAGCTTTAAAGAAAGAAAGGTGAGAATTACAGATCACACAAAGAACAATAAAGTCAAGGACTTAGAAACGGTGAATTTATGTCTATAAAGAGACAAGCTAATTCATTATGAATTAGGGGAGTGAATAGAGAAGAGGATGCTAAAGAGAAACTGATGAAGAAATACTTCAATCAAACCTAATCAATCAAGATGAATAACAGAGCTAATTCTGCGGACACCAAGCAACAGAGAAGCACAACATCACTGAGTAGAAAGAAGTGGAGCAAAGGTATTGAGATACATTGATCAAAAAGTTACTATGAGCTTACAATAGATCTTAAAATATGCAAAGTATAGTTGTATATGTGAACAGATCATTTACTATTTCAATTTAACCATTGGATCAGAAAGTCTCTTAACCAAGTAGGACTTAACAATCCTTTATATATTGAGATACATCCTAAGGATTATCAAAAGGTTTGGTCACGAAGATAGCATAGAGATGTCAGATATCAAGTGACAAACTACACATGGTTTGGTCATAAAGATAGCATAGAGATGCCAGATATTAAGTGACAAACTATTCTATTTAAATCCTCTAACAAGGTTGCACTTAACGGGTGTGTTTTTAACCTTTAATAGGGTTGGCTCTTCATCGAGCTCACTTTGGAAGAGTAAAAATTTTGGGTTACCGGTACCAAGTGGTTTTTCCCTTAATAGGCCCTTAATAGGGTTTCCACATTAAAAATCCACGTGTTAATGTGTTTATGAGTCATTACTTTAGTGTTTTGTATTACACATAACTAATCTGGATTGATTGGTATACACTAAGTAATTTATTGTATTTTGGTAAATGAAAAACTACTAATCAGTAAAGATAAAGAATAAGGTTTAACAGTGAACTCCAAGCAGTAGTTATTTGATGAGATTATTTCAAGACATACATCTTGTAGGACTGAAGATAACTAGAGGCTTATAATTGTGGTAATAATTTTTTGGGTTAATTTATTGAAATATTTTTGAGGCCACTGATTCACCCCCCTCCCCCCTCTCAGTTATTCTAACAATCTGAAGTCAAAATTTCAACCTTTTATGGACATAAACAAAAACAAAAAGTGAACATCACAAGCCAAAATAGCTTTTGGTTGAAAATCAAGGTAAAAAATAAGGCCCAAATATATTAGTGTTACCTTTCTCATCCATCTGTCATGCCCTACACCTTGCTAGACATTGGGGGGAAACAAATGTGATCATGCTTGAGAATTAGTAATCAATTTTCAAAAATCTTTAAAAAATAAAAAAATAAAAATTTCTACAAATAAATAAATTAAAAATCATAAATTTTAATAAATCCTCCATGTTTCATTTCCTAACAAAGATTTCATCATGGTTTTGAAGGTTGCCTTGGTCCACTATCATTGTCAAATCTAACTTGGGGAACAATTCAAATTCAAAGAGCTCATCGAAGAAACAGACACAAGTACGACTCCAACACACTTCAAAAATAAAGAATCAAAAACCTGAAACACATTTTGATTGATCCAAATATCAAATTTCAAACATTCAAACACTTAACAAATATCAAATTTAAAAGCTAACAACATCAAAAGCTAAGCTACAACATCAAAATCAAACAATGTGAACAAGGATCAAAATGGATGAAAATTTTTCTGAGAAACTGGATAACCAAACGAAAATAAAAAATAGTTCAAAGATATTTCTTGATTTTTTTGAATCATGTATTTATAGAAAATCAACGATGTATTGGGACTAGAAAAGAAATGATGGATACATAATATTTTCATGATTTCTTCTTGTGAGGTTGATTCCTAGAAATATGCAAGTTATTCTAATGACATGATCATCAAAGGATCATCGAGGACATTTGTATATGAAAGGGATCAAATCTTTGTCTGTTTATACAAAAGTATACCTTGGTCATTTAGATTGTTCATTTCCTAAATGTTAAAATCCACTTGCAACATTGAATTTGACGAAAGCGGTATTCATACCACCATGGTTTGAAAATCTAACTAGTGAAGGTTGTACCAATTTTAATGATTCACAAAACCTCAATGATGACACTGGTCACATTGAATTAGATAAAATTGGTATTCATACCACCTTGGTTTGCAAATATAACCAGTGAGGATTGTACCACTTTCATGTTCCAAAAAGCTCAATGATGAAAATAGAAAAAAAAAATGCATCTAGTGATAAGTGACAATCTTAGTTGCATTTGCATTCATTTTAGATTAATCTTGCATTATAGTTGTTATGTGATTTTTCAAAGGGGGGATGAAACTAAAAAAGAGGGTTAACCAAGGTCGCATTATCAAAATTTCTCCTTGAAAATGGAATATGTTGGACTTTAGCAAAAATAATGCATTTTAACTTAAATCATTACATAAGTTTCATCTAGGTGCATAATCAGTACGTACATCTCATTTAACCATTAAGTGAATTTCATTAATATTAGGAGGTTTCATTATTCATCATCATTTGTATAGGTGCATTTATTGCATGTAATCTAGTTAACATTGAGTTTCATAAAGTCATCATTCATATAGGTGCATTTGTTGCAAGAAAAATCATTAAACATTAATCATTAATTAGATACATTAAGTATATATTCATTTATCATTAATCAAATACAATAACATTTACTTTTTATCATTAAATAACTAAAATCACTAATCATTTAGATTAATCTCACAATATATTTCATTAAATACATTTGTATATCAAGGCTTTAATCATTATATCATTTATTTAGATTCATCAAGAATGATTTATTTTTACATCCCATGTCATAATTATCTAAACAACATTTCATAGCATCATCGCATAATCACATGTACATACAAAAAAAATTAAACATAAAAGAATTCATATAAGCATTTAGGACAATCAAGTACATATTTTCCATACATTCATACATAAGAAGTAAGATGTGTCCATACATGTGCATAAAGAAAAACAAAGAAAAAAGTATATAGATATAATCATATAAAATTTGCATCCATGTTTAGGTCATCCAAAACATAAATTCCAACATATAATGACATCATCAAGGAGATAATCATAAATCATTACAAGTGAGTGTGTCTATCAAAAGTTGATCAAAAATCGGATAGCAAAGTGTCCATCATCAAAATCTGAATCATAAGGGATCAAGCATCCATATGCATCTAATAACTCAAGGGGAAATCTAACTCTTCCTATCATTAGGCTTTGTACCACCACCTGATCTTGAAGGTGAAATATGACTAGAACTAGTATCTAGATCACCTAAAGGCCTGAATGAAGAAGGTCATGTATGAGAAGAACTCTGACCAATTTGAATAAGCTAAGCTTGAATCTGCAATACTTGTGTAACTAAACTCTGTATTACACTCATAGACTATGAAACCTGGATCTGAAAATTTGTCAAACTTGCATGTAATGCCTAAATATCCAGACTAGATGTAGGAAGAGCCACTGAAGAAACTGGAACCTCAAGGGCATCTGGCTAAACTGGAGGATCATGTCTATCCTGTGCCAAAACTGGATCAACATAATTTTTGTGATGAACATGTTTGTTCATCTATCTAGCCGGAATAGGATCCTATCCATCTCAAACCCTCACCCTACCACCACTATCCCCACTATCATTTTGATCATCATCATCAATACTAGATAACACTAGTCCACCTCTGTCGCAAAGTACACCACAAATAGAACCTAACCCAACTCCCTCATCTGTAGCATGAACCACTCTCCCAAACATCGTATGACCTTCTTTTCCACATTGAGGAGAAACATATCTAAATCCTCTGATATGGACTCAGCTCTATCTCTATTTCCTCTAGCCCAATCACCTGGGTCATCATCATCATCACTCTCTAAATCTGGAACATCAATATTGGGAATCGTATCAGTAGGATTTATAAACCTGGGAAAAGGATGTTGAGAATACCATTGTTCATACTAAGGAGTCACAACTGTATCTCTGATATCATCTCTGTAATCCCATTGTACATTATGAAGATCCAAAACCTCATCTCTAACAACTCTATAATCAACACTAGGTACCAACAATGATCACTCTAACTAGATGCGAGCGTAGTCAGCCACACCATGTGGAAGCCACTGAGTCTGACCATACTGTCTCAAAACTCTATGGAAGCAAAATATCTCAACCATGAAGATGGTGTGTCGAATAAACCATTGAGACATTAAGAAATATGGGATCGCATCATCATCCTCTTCCCATGTCTCACATCCAATATATGGTCTCCAACATACCTAATCAAGATCATCCAACATATGTCTCTAGTAATCCATTTTTCCCAATGGATGTTGGACAATCAACTCTCTATATGCATTAATATAAGGATAGTCATATGGATGAATCCCATCCACAACCTATCTCACAATCAAGAGATGCTCCCAAACCCATATCTGTAGCAACACTGTTCCAGCTGACAAAGATGTACTATGTCAATATAACACATGATAAAGATCTTGATACAAATATGCAAGTACACATGAACACTATGAAAATATCCATGGTTGTGAAATCATATACTCTAAAATGTGACCCCTACCAACCTTAGATCCATGTCCACGTCTTTCTAGTAGTTAAAATATGGCAATCAAATCTACAAGGTTTATATGGAAAAGAGGCATAACGCTTTCTCATCCTACGCCATGGTATAGTTTCATCACCAATGGTCAAATCTTCAAAAACTCATCTTCACCCTGCTCCATCATAAACTGAATCATAGTATACCAACTCTCCCATGACCAGAATCTGCAAGATCATGTACATGTCTAGTGGTGTAACTTTCATCTCACCCATAGGAAGATGGAATGTGTTGTGATCGAAATGACATCATTCTACTAAGGCAGTAAGTAGACCCTTGTTCATCCTAAACTGGGGCATTTCAAGTAGATATATCAGTCCACATCACCTAATCACACATCTAATATCTGCAGATAAATCACATATCATATTGAATGGCCAAGGGTATAACCCTTGAACATTCAATTTCCTAAATGAAACCTATTTTTTAGCAAACGTAATCACTCAATCAATATCATCATTTGATCATTGAAAGTTAATCAAACTAGTCAACATATCATATATCTTTCTCTTTTTCATCTCATCAACCTATTTTTTTTCTCTAGATATTGAGACCTAAATACAACCTATCATCATCATCCTACCTGACTTGTTTCATATTAAGATTAACAACATCAATACAATGATTAAGATTGACATCATTCAATTGGTTCAAATCAACATCTACATTAGGGAATTGCCATCAATAATCATTCAATGGATCAACTATGACAGGTTATTCAGTCAAAAGTGAAAAAATAAAAAAAGTATCATACATTGGAGCTATTTTAGTATGCATATGCATCTAGACAGCTTTCATTTGCACATCAAAGTGCATAGGCGCCAAAACTAGCTATGGAAACACCCAAAGTCATGGAAAATGCTCCTAAACATGCATAGGCATTCCAAAACCTTGTGGAAATGCTCAAACACCATACAAAATGCCCTAGGCATGCATAGACACTATAACTAGTCATGGGATCGTGAAAAAACTTCACTTTTCCTCTTAGCATGTATAGGCACCACAACTCTTTGTGGTAGCACAAAAACACATTCATATTGCCCAAAAGCAAGCATAAGCATCACAACTCCTTGTGTAAGTGCTATAACACGTGGAATATGCCATAAAAAGGGTATAAGTGCTAAAAAAAGAAGCAGAAGCGCTCAAAAAATTCCCTAAACCCTAGCATAATTGCCAAAACTAATCATGGGAGTGCTCTACCATCTTGCATAGGTGCCAAAACACCCAAAAAGATACCAAAATAATAAAAACAGCCCCCACATCAAATTTACATACGTCAATTTTGAAAGGAAAAAAGTGATATTTGGAACATATCAGAGCTCCATATGCTCTCGGATGTTGAAAACGCATCCCACATTCAAATCGATCCTCTCTGGTTAGCACTACCATAGCTTCCAACAAAGTGGAAAATGGAGCTCAAAGAGGAATTTACAAAAAGACCATATACAAATGAGAGGGAAAAACACACCTTTCCCTTTTAAGCCCACTTTTACCTTTTTGGTGGGGTATTTTTTCCACATCAATTAATTAAAAGGAGTTCTTTTTAATGCATCATATTGACCAAGGCATTTGTACACATCATTACTTATCAGGAAATAAATTGAAATTAGTATTTTCATCAACATATCAAAACTCATTTAAAATCTCAAAATCATCAAAATTGACAACATTTATTTCAATTCATTTCCTGAAGGGGCATAGGATAATAATCACGACAAATAATTCAAAACATGACAAATCATCAGTAAGACATTGAAATCAGTTTAAATTTTTTTATCAAGGTTGCTTCATCATCATAGAAGTATGACATCATTATCAACATCAATAAATCATTATTAAAATCAATAAACCAAATCAAATCAGTATCACGCATCAAAATGGATCAAAATCAAAAGCAGGGAATCACATCGAGGTTTTATCATCAATAGATCAGTATTACATCATCAAGTTTATCAAATCAACATCAGTCATCAAATCGGGCATCAATAATCAGATAATCGACTATTCTTTGAAACAACTTTCTTTGTACATTGCTTCAAAGAGGGACATTTGTATACACCCTAGATTGGTCAACAAATGTCAAAGTGGTCAAATCAAGTCAAAATCATGGATTAATTAATTAAATTCAAGCCAAGAGGGATTAATGAAATTTTCAAAATCAAATAAACTATGTAATTGTTATAATCAATAAGTTATATAGTTCAATCAAATAAATCAAATGTAACCCATCTAATTCCCCTACATGGCTAATTTAATTAATTGTTTGAATTAATTAATTCCTTATTTCTTTCAAAAACCACTAAGGGACAAAAATTAATTAGCTAATGAGAAGAGACGATTGGGAACACATGGATCACTCTAAGGTTTTTCTATCTTAGCCAATCATTTAGCCTTTTCTATCCTACCCCTTCAGTTTGTCATCTTGTCCCCCTATTTGAAACACAACTCAACCGCTCTCATCTAATCATGGTTAAATATCTCTACCCCTACCCTTGGGAAAATATTATAAATAGAAGACATTTCTCAATGAAAATCACCACTTTACATAAACTATTATTTGCATCACCATTATAGTCAAAAATTGCATCCAAGTTCAGAGTAATTTGAATTCAATTTAGCATAATTAGCATTCAATTAGACATAATTGAGCATCATTTAGCTCTCTCATTTTAAGAATTGTCACTTTAGTATTGCTCATTTGCAACCAAGAGAATTCATTTAGTCTTCTTATATAGGGAACCATGAGACGATTTCAAGGATTTCAAGTTTGATTGTTTAATTAGTATAGATCTTTAGCACGAACTTACTATTATTTGAAGTAATGTTTCATGTAGGCATTTGTGAGACCTACCTTAGACCGTCATATTTTTACTACTTTATTTTCTATGCTTTCAGTTGTTATCTTCTTAGACATACTTTGACTATTGAGACTCTTATGTATTTGAGGATCTGTGAAATCCTATGTTATATGTTCAGTATCTAATTATGTAATCAGGGTACACTCGAGATGCCTTATGTTTTGATTCAGTTTCTATTTATGATGATGTCATATATAGGAATTGTGTGGATGCATTTGTAATGAAAATTGGTTTAGAAAATCGATGACATGTTTATTTAAATTCAAATGCAAATATATTTTATATGCAATGTTGTAGTGTGCTTTCATTTCATGTTATTTTGGACCTACTGATGTGTGCAATGAGTGTGTAGGGATAGTTGACCATGGATCTAAATCGGGGACCTAGAATTGGAACCTATGTTATATTTCATGAATTCCAAGCTCCTGTTTATACAAAGAAACATGGACCTCATTGTATAAGTTTTTTATTTACGAATGTTGTTTGTATGTGTGTATTTAATTTAGTTAAAGTAAATGTGATTAAGCCATTTCATTTATTTATTTAAATTGTGCCAAATTTGGCAATTGTTGTAATTAAGTGTTGGCATGCCTAGTAAGTGTGACAAGGCTAGGTGTAGGGTCAACTATGGGTTACTTAGTGTAGTACCCAAGCCTACCCAAGGTTAGAAAATTTCTAGATGGTCAACTTGACTTACAAATTCGTTGGTAAACTTTAGGTGAAGTTTAGGAGGGTCTTTTAGGCTCCCAGAAGGTAATTGGGGTCAATTTTAGCTACCCAAATTGGTACCCTAGGGGTTAGGGGTCATTTTAAACCAATTAAGAGACTTAAAACTTAATTATGACTCCCCTAAAATCTCATTTTCAAAGTTGAGTGAATTTGAAGAGTTGTGTGATTTTGGTTAACCTCTCTTTTCTTCCCAAGTTGCATGTAACTCCATTTATGGAGAAGGAAGGAAAGTGGGAAGAAAGGGATGGTTAGGGTCACCTCATCTTTGATTGGTTCCAAATATTTTGGAGGTTTTCCTTTATAGGGAAGGTTTTATGGAGAGCTTGGGTTGTTCACCCACTCTCTACCTTTAGAGACATTTCATATTGAAGGAGTTTTTAGAAGAGAAGACTTAGAAGGATAGCTCATCTCATATTTTCAATATTGACTTTAGCTTGGAGTAAGTTTGGTTCCTCTTCAAGTATTTTTTTTTGTTTATGAATGTTCTTAGCTTGAAACTCCATTAATGGAATCCTATGTAAATTTTATGTTTTTCAAAGTTTTGAGTTTTGGGGGTTTTAGTTTGTTGTCTTTGTTTTGTATTTTTTTTTAATGAGATTCTTCAAGGAACACTCATCCTTGCGAGGGAAAAGTAACCTTGAAGGGGGTGGTAGGAAGTGACTCCACATTAGTGCAGAGTCTCCCATATGAGGAAGGAAATACAAGGGATTCTTGATAGCCATGATGTCAAGTATGGCCTAAGGGTACTTGGGGGGCATAAGGAGGATTTTTATGACTGCATCTTTTGTAGATGGTCTTTCCAAGTCCATGTGTGGCTTGTGATATTATTTTTGATGCTTTGGCTTCTCCTCCTATGATAGTCTACCACTACCCATGTTTTTAAGGCTTCTTGCAGACTTTCTCACTGTCTTGCCATGTATGAGAAGTTTTTATTATGTTTTGTGAATATCTATGCTTTCTGTGAGATTGTGATTTCCTATTAGTTACCCATTCCATTTTGGATCCCCTAGCTCAGGGGTGACCTTGAAAAGGTCTAGGTTGGGAGCTAAGCCTCCATGGTCAACCTCATTCTGACAGGTTCACAGCTGGATGTTAGGAGCTGGCAGATTTATTATGTTTGAAATTGGGAATGAGGAATTCCATTGTATCCATGTGATGCTATGTAATTTTATTTTACCCATATTGTGAGATGGAGTTTCAAAAGATTTTGTAATCATATTTTATATGTTAATTAAAAGGAGATTTTGAAGTTTTTATTGTATCTTTCTATGGTTAAATGATATAGTATGTGAATTAAATTTCCGCTCTTATGAGATTATATTATTATTAAAAAGGGAAAGAAATATAGTTCATGCCTATTTTGCTTAATTAGAAATCAAATGAGATTAGGTGTTTGTATGAATTTAATACTTACAATTTTACACTTAGAAATTTTCAAAATTTGTTGCAAAATAAAAATTCTTAAATCAAAATTCTAATTCCTACATTAACTTAACTTAAATGTTATGGTCCCATTTATGTATTTAGAAATTTAAAAAAAATTTCCTTTATGCTCACTTTTTGGAGCAGAGAATATTTTTTTACACCAGTCATAAAAAAAATTAAAAATAATATTATTACTCCTAGAAGAATAATCCTAATATCTAATACCTAAACTATATGCCTTAAAAAAATGTTTTAAAAGTAAGGAAAAAATGTTATTTCAAAATCAAAGTATAATATAATTAAAAAAAATGTAAAACATGGTTTCAGGTGAGGAGGGTCGAAGCCCTACCCCGACCCACCATGTTTGGGTGAAGGCCACGCAAGTGCAGCCCCTCACCACTGTGGGATCACAATGGAGGGCAAGCGTTGATCGCAGTCGGCCTGTACCACCCACTGTGTTACCACATTGGCTGAAGGAGGCACCGCGCCACCCGACCTCCCCACTGACCCTCTATGGTGGTTTTTCCTCCTACAGCCACCACAGGCTCTCTCCCTTTGCCTTCGCGGTGGTAGAAATACACAACGTTGCCCCTGCGGCCACCCAAAAGATTTCCACCACCCCTGCTTCGTGAACGAAACCCTAGCCTGCATAGTAACATTAAACAATTATAAAATATAATTTTAAACTTAGATGTTAGTAAACCTAGGTTAGTTAGGTTAGATGTTAGTTTTTATAGGACTTCACTTGAAATTTTAATGTTATTGTTCAGGCTCAGAATTGTCACCCTAAATCAGGCATTAGGGCTACACGACAATTCCATCCTCACAATGGAAACTTCCTCTAGCTGTGGGTGAACTATGTATGAGGAAGAGTCTCTGGATTCTAGGCTGGTTCCTATTTGATTCAGAATATCACCTCCTGATTTGAAACTTGATAGGGAAAGGGAAAAAAGAAACTTTAAAACTGGAAATAGATAGGGGTGATACACCAAGAATGAATCAGAAACCTGAAAAGAAAATAATAGTTCCAGAT
>MU225509.1:881380-903718 GCA_018584345.1 Thuja plicata | reverse complement strand
AATATAATCTGATAATATGAATGTAATAGCAATGTATTTCTTTTGCATTGGCTGAACAGTAATGTCAAAAAGATGTATTTTTATGCAAATTTTACTTTTTCCCCGCATGTAAAAATTTGGGTAACAGTTATTATATAATATGAGATCTAATCTGAAATTAGATTAGATTTTGGAAGTATTTTAATTAGTTTATTTTCCATAGTTTTAGTTAGATTAAGATAATTTAAATTAATCTATTCTAGATTAGACTTAGATTTAATTAGATTTAATTAAATCTAATGTGTTTATTTGATTTAAGACTTAATTTTTAAAAAAGGGGGTTGTTTTTTCTTGTATACAATAATTGTATTTAATTGACGTTAGTTGATTAGATTAATTTATTTATCAGTTTTAGTTTATATAATAAACTTTGGATTAAATTCTTAATCATAGATTTAATTTTGGTAATAGGTTAATTAAATAGGTAAAATAATTAGATTTAATAAACAAAAATTTCAAATTAACCTTATTGTTATATCCGATATGAATTCTTCTTCTCGATATCTTTTCTTAGTCAATCAGGTAACGTTGATCGTTTTCTTGCATGGTTGACTTTCAGTCAACTATGGTCAAACCTAGGTCATATCTCCTCAATTTTCATGCACTAGTATCCACTATAGCATAATGTACCATGTATCTCAGTTACGCACTTATCAGAGCATGATTGACTTTTTGGTTAACTCTGGTTGACTTTTAGTCAACTGCCTCAATTCGCATGCATAGGCCTCCCTTGTAGCCTAACAAACCCTAATAACTTCATTTCACATTTATCAGTGCATGGTTGAATTTTTGGTCAACTGTCTCTGTTTGCATGCCCGATCAAAACATTCTGCTTAGGGATCCATGTAGGATAGTTCTGGAAGCTATTCTACATAGTTTGACTTTTAGTCAACTTGATCAAACTTGGTCAACCTTCTTCTAGTTGGAACCTTGTGTTTTTTTGGACACAAACTTAATCTGTTAACTCTTTACCTCTGCATCATTTTGCATGCACATGAAACCTTTAGGATAATTTAGTAACCTTTAGCGTCTTGTAAAAAAATTTGTTGGTGTGTTTTAGCCCAAATTTTGGGCATGACACTTTGGTATTAGAGCCATGTTAGCTACATTGGAAACCTAACCCACTATGTAATCACTAAACATTTTCCTTGTATGTATAGGATGTCTCCTCTCACTCGACTAGCCCATAGAGAAGGGTGTGGTCAAAAATGTACCCATGTAGCTCATGAGCAGGTACGACCTGAGGTAGAGGATTGTGGAGGGGATCAGAGTCCACCTCCTGAACCACCTCCTGATCCAAATGCAGCATTACTTCAAGCCTTCCAAAAAAATTCTAACTCATATTGGACTGTATGCCTCCAGTGATATAGCGGAATGAACAGCAAAATTCAGAAGGACGTGGGTTCTCTGCCAGAGAGAAAATTAGGAGCCCACCTCCTAGGTTTTGTGATAGTCAAGCTTTGCAAGAAGTAGGGTCCATGTGAGGACTAGGGATGGTTCCTAGAATAGAGGCCCAACCGTTTGAAAGAGCACCCCCTGATATTGGGACTTAAATTACAGATTTGATGCAGCTCAAACCACCTCCATTCTTAGGAGGTACAGATGGGACAGGTGCAGAGTCTTGGCTTCTAAGGCTCGAGAGGTGCTTCAAGTTGCCTAATTATAGTAGTAACCTTAGAGAACATTTTTCTATTCTCCTACTTAGAGACCAAGCTTCCACTTGGTGGAGACACGAGGAATCCAAGGGACACTTGAGTTGATATTACGGTGACTGATCATGTAGTAGGTGTTGATATTCTGGTGACTACTCATCTAGTTGTTGGAGGTGAAACAACCATTGTCAAACCCTAAAATGGCCAATTTTAGAGCTTGCCCTAAAATATATGTTATAAGAGGCTGAGATGCATAATGCATTGTAATTTTGGTGTACTATTTTTCCATATAATAAGAAAGGTTGGAGGGCTGCGTAGGTGGATGTAGCCAAGGTTTTGGGTGAACCACGTTAAATCTGTGTGTTGTTTGTGTTCAGTTTTATCCTTCTTTTGTTTCAGCATATAACTATTTATTCTTATATTGTTCTAGATCTGTCAAACCCTAACAACTTGGTCATTGACACTCTTACTTGGGATGCATTCCTCAAGCTTTTTAAAGCCCGATATATCTTGGAATAGTTCAGGCAGCATCGTATTGATGAGTTTCATGATATACGACAAAGGGGACTCTTAGTAGCCCAATATGAGGGAAGGTTTCTTGATCTCCTCCCTTATGTAGAGTACATGTGGGATGAGAAGCTGCAGGTAAACTAATTCATCAAGGGTTTTAATCTTGCGATATCAGATAGGGTATGCATGGTACCTTAAGGGTACTTAAGGTTCACAATGGATAGATCTTTGGTGGGTGAAGAGATAGTCAAAGGGCCACATGATGTTAGGGATAGGTCTTAGAACCGTAATCCCGCACCCCAAGCCTCGGGATATTAGAAACCCCCATGGAAGGGGGATCACAGGTAATCTTAGGCATCATTCAGGACCCCACAGCCATAGCAGTCTTAGCAAAGCCAATGGGAGAGGCCACCACAGGTACAATAGGGCTCTAAGCCCAGGCAGTGGAAAACACAGGGTCCTAGGAAGCACCAGAGCCCATAGGCACCTTATACACCTCCAACACGAACTTAGTAGTTTTCTAGGGGTGGTTATAGAGGGTCTTCTAGGACTGTTGGTTCATAGTAATCCAGACCTTTGGTCATTCTAGTTCAGGCACGTGGACCATGTTACACTTGTGGTGCTATGGGACACATAGCTAGAGAATGTCCCCAGGCTAGTAGTCAGTGTGCAGTGATGTCAAAACCAATAATTGGGGATAGGGAAAAGTCCCACATGGTATTTGCAATGGTGGATAACCGCCAGGCAGAGCACTAGGCTACCATTATTGAGGCCTCGGGTAAGAATAGAGGTAGTGATGTTTCTATTTTATTTGATACAGGAGCTACTGACTCCTTTGTTTCTCCATCGGTTGTGGAGTGTTTTAGGCTAGTGGTAGCTAGACAAGAGGTTAAATGGGTGAAGAGTTAGCCTAAGAAGCTAAAGTTTTAGCTACATCAATGGTTAGAGATTGTGTGATCCATATTGGTGTCATAAACACCATAGCATGTCTCGGAGTTACTCCCCTTGGATCTTGCATTCTAGTTCTTGGCATGGATTGGCTAAGTGCCCACACGACCAAGCTAGATTGTCATAAGAAGAAGATTAAATTTTTGGATGATGATGGTATAGCTATAGTGATTAAAGAATCCATAGACATGTATCCCTCCATATGAATTCCACTATGTGGCTTAAGCAGTGCATGCGGAAGGGATGTCAGTTGTACACTATCACCATCAGCAATAGGGAAGAAGAAGCAGAGAAGGAAACCTCCCTTGATGAATTCCCCATCCTTCAAGAATTTTAAGATGTGTTTCCTTAAGAGCTACCTGGTATGCCTCCTCATAGAGTGGTTGACTTCCACATAGATTTAGTAACAGGAGTAGAGCCAATTTCCAGAGCACCTTATAAGATGACCACTAATGAACTTAATGAGCTCAACATACAGCTTGAGGAACTGTTAGAGAAATGACACATTCATCCTAGTGTTTCTCCTTGGATGAACCAGTTATCTTTGTGAAGAAGGATGGTTCTCTTAGGTTTTGCATGGATTACCAATAGTTGAACAAAGTGACCATCAAGAATCAGTATCCACTTCCTAGGATCGATGACCTGTTTGAGAAATTACAGAGAGTATGAGTGTTCTCAAAGATAGACCTCAAATCAAGATACCATCAATTCAGGATTGTGGATAGTGATATTCACAAGACCCCATTCCGCACTAGATATGGCCACTACGAATTCATTGTGGTTCCATTCGGTCTTAAAAATGCTCTAGCTATATTCATGAGTATTATGAATGGAGTATTTCGTACCTTCCTTGACAAGTTTGTAGTTGTGTTTCTCGATGAAATTATAATATATTCCAAAGATGAGAAAGAGCATGAGGAACACCAGAGGAAGGTTTTGTAGTGCCTTAGGGACAATCAGTTGTTCAATATTTTGTCAAAGTGTGCTTTCTTAAGAAAAGAGGTCAAGTATCTAGGCCATGTTATTTTAGGTGATGGGATCATAGTAGACCCATCAAAGATTGATATCATTATGGATTGGCCACAGTGAAAACTTTAGTGGTAATTATTCACCATTTGGAAAATATCCTATGTCAGCAACCTCAGAATTGGAAAATATTTTTCATATATTGGATTGACCCTATCATCCAATATTTATTAATATTGGGTCCAATGCCCGGGCCCATCCTCCATCAGTTTATTTAATTTTCTCCATTTCTTACACATTATCGCTAATGGAATATAATTTTTGGTCCCAGTAAATTTAAAACATTTTCCTATAATTTCTAAATGACCCCAAATCGACGGCCTATATTCGACAATAGTTTTATACATATATATTTATAGGCATCCCCAAATTCACTTGGCATTTTGCGGATGCGTGTTTCAAACTGACACAATTTTTCCAACTTTATTAATCATGCGAAGGTGTTGGATGATCCATAATCACCTCAGAAATAGAAAAAGATGTGTTATAATTACGCAGGCTTCGCCAAGTATTTGTATACCTAATACCTCCCTCTGAATTCACAAAATAAGAATTAGTATAAAACATTTTGATATCTCTATTTGATCGATAGAAAAGTTTTGAACTCTTGAGCACAACTGCATACTACATTGACGAGTTGTGACTGCAATTTAATTTGAGGAAAAGGTAAGTGATACTTATTCTGTGACTCTGTAATTTTAAGTTCATTATTATTTAGTGGTAACTAGTTGGATAACAGTGGTGATCAGGGAGACCTCAAACATGATTTTAGGGCCAATGAATCTGGAATCATATTTATATATATTATAGTTTGTTGTCACTTCTTCAACAATTTAACATTTTTTTTCACTAGAAGTCATTGGAGAATGGAGATGTCAAACAAGAATAAGGGTAAGGCTCTTGCAAGTGGGAAAAGAAAAGAGAGGCTAGAAAAATGTAGAACCTTATCATTGTACTTTGGTCATGGTGTTGGAAATGTTTCCATCAAAAATCGGGAAGCTACTTCATTACAAGTAGATTTTGAAGATTCATAGCCTGAAACTACACGACATATTGAAAGAAAAACCTGATGTCTCATATCAAGATGAACTTGAAGAATATTTTCAATTAAATACCCAGAGTAGCCATAATGATATAATCTTGGATGAGACTAAGAATGTCAGAGATGATGATGGTGCAGGGAAAAAGAAAAAAAAACAATTCATAGAAGGATAGGGAATCAAAAAATGATCAAAAGTGGGAATTGTCGAGGAATTTTCAAATAGAATGGGTGTCAAAGTATCCATTCATTGAACCAGTGGACAATCCAATTGAAGGTCAGCCTCTGGTAGAATGTAGATGTAAGATTTTCACCAAGATAAATAAGAAGGAAAAGAGGTCATAGTTAAAAATTGACATCATAGATAAGCATATGGGTAAAGTTTACGAAAAGAAAACCATAGATGGAGTTGAAAAATCAGTGATAAGATGGAAAACAAAGGATGAATCTCTGCATGTTAAGAATGTAGAATTATATGAATTTCAGTAGAATAAACAGACAAAGCCTGCTCAAGTTAAAGGCTCTATTGAAGGTTGTTTTGGAAAAGCATTGGAAGTAGAACTAATGGGAAAAGTTGTTCAATTAAGTGTTGTCTTTAATATTTTGAGTAGAGAGCATCCTATAAAAGACTACCCATCATTGAGTTCTTTATTACACTTTTTGAAATTTTGTAACTATCCTAACAATCATTGGTCAGTAAATAGTGGATGGGAATGGGCAAGTTGTCTTGCCGAGGTTGAAAAAGATGATCTAAAGGAAAAAATTAAAGAGTCAAATTTTATTGCATTGTCTTTAGATGAGGTTACATCAGTAGATAATACTTCGTGGGTATGTGTGCATATTTATTTTAAGAACAATTTTTTCCGCCAACCTCATCTACTAACTGTTGCTAAAATGAAGGATATTGCGACATTGGAAAATTTATTTAAACTAGTAAAGAGTTCTCTAATTGAATATGGAGGTATAAATGACATGACGATTGCCAATAAGTTAGTGTGTGTTGGAGCGGATGGAGATTCATTAATGCAAGGCCACAAGGGAAGTCTTTGCACAAAGATACAATCTTCTTGTCCACCGTACATTACTCTCATTCACTACATGGCTCATAGAATGAATCTAGCTTTTGGAGTTGTCAGCAAGCATTCTCCATTACAAAAAAATTTGAATTTTTAATCAAAGAGCTCTTCCAATACTTCTTTCAAAGTCGGAAATGATTGAAGGAATTTCAATACTTTTCTAAAGGACTAACTGACGGGAACAAGCTTCTAAAGGATAATGATACTAGATGGATCTCTTTAGATGGACCAGTGCATTGAGTATTTTCAAAATATCAATTATTGCTTGGTCTAATGAAATCAAGTCATGAAGAAGCAGGGCTATCCAAATTTCTTGAGCTACTATGAAGGTTAAGTAATGTAGAGACACTCTTAATGTTAGCAGGTCTTCTCTCCCTGTTGGAGGAAATGAGAAATATAATGAAAAAGGCATGGAAAAGAGAAATGTATATTGTAGAATATGTTGCACTTTGTAAATTTAAATGGATAACGCTCGATAATCTCTATTGATCATTTGATGATGTAAAATTTTCCAGCTGGCTTAAAATCACAGATTTGGACAATCCTAACAACTTTTTAAAGATTGATGCAAATGGGGAGTTATGGGCAGAAGTATGCGAAGTTGAGATACCAATGTACTAATTTTCCAGGGTTGAGTCTGAGGAACCAAGAAGGAACCACATGAAGCTAATATCAAGTGTTAAAAGGGAAGACTTTACCAAGATCGTTGAGTTTGTAACTTCTTATGTGAGGTGCATTGCCTATGATCTTTCCTTAGAGATTAGAGCAAGATTCCCTCCAGTCAAACTACTTGAATCCATGGCTATTGTGTTTCCTCAATATTGGAGTATCAACAATTTGAAAGATTATCAAACTAAGATACTAACTTTGATAGATCATTTTTGCAAAACCAAATACTCAAATGGAGTAAATCTAAATGGAATTTTAGATTAATCTCATTTGAGAGATAAATCAAGCCATTTTTCACAGACAATGAGGGAACAATATAATATTATGCAGAACCCCCACAAAGATGGATCGGCAAAAAGGCTTTGTAAATATCCAGTTGAGAGTGAAATGTTGATAGATTCAATATTAGAATTTTTAAAGCTTGCCGATTTATGTCTGACCATGATATTGGTGTCAATGGAGGATGAGAGAGTTTTCAATGCTTTAGGGTTCCTAAATTCAAATCTAAGAAACAAACTAAACAAGAATTTGGAAAATTTCTTGAGGATCTATACATCCAAGTATGAAGTCCATACTTTTCCTTACGACGGGGCACTGAAATTGTGGAGGAAGAAATGTCAGAGAAGAGGGTTGGGAAACATTTCAAACCAAAGTGGGAGTGCCAGAGACAATGATGTGACTGTAATTGAATCATGTACTGGTAATGATAGCATTGAACTTGAGTTAAGAGGAGGTATGCAGAGTGAAGAAAACATATTGAAGAACCAAGGAAGCTATGAATTCGATGGTGATGAATCCAAAGATCTTGATAATGATATGATTTGGCAACTTGAACCTTTATAAAAGTAGCAGGTCCTAGGTATTTATTAAACTTTTTTCTATAGTCTACTGTCAGTTTCTGTATCTCATCATCAATCATGCATAATATCATATTCCAATGTCAAAAACATGAATGTGGTTGATAATGTGATGAGTTCTACAATTAATAATGGTTTCCATTTGCATTATTCAGCTCATATGGTACAATTCTTAAAGAATTTTTTTTTCAAAACATAGCAATTCCTATGGTACAATTCTTAGAAATAGAGATTCTCATTAATTTATTTACAAATATGACACAATGTAACAATTAATTCATTAATAGTAGTAATAACACAACTCTGTGTGATTCTATTTGCAAAATTGAATTGACAATGAATTATGACTCAAGAGTCAATACCCAATTTCAATTTCATTACCCTTAGTAAATGACCCTGAATTCCCTTTTATAGAAACAAGGGAGCAATGTAGCTTCAGGTCAATTTGCCTAATGTGAAGTCTCAAAATCAAAATTAGTAAGAGTCAAGACCAGTACAACATCTCTACAACTATAGATTTATGCATTTGATAGACCAGTTTAGTAAATTAGCAATAGCATTATAGCATCTTCTACATTGATCCTATTAAAAAAAAAAATCAAACTTGTTACTTTTAACTCAATTTAAGCCAATAGAAAATAATATAGAGATGATTGAAACTAAAAGTACTTTCACATACTATGTTTGATGAGATGATTCTGCCAGTTTGTTTAGTATGCTCCATTATGCATCATTTGGAAGGTCAATATTTGTCAAGTTATAGTAAATGACTTGCAACCTTGTCAGTCATCCATACTTGTTAGAGTGACTTGAAAGCAATGATCCTTCCAATACTGCATTCAAATTTGTCAATGGTTTGATGCACTTTGCAATGCCTTCATGAGTTGTGTCCTAAGGAAGCTTGCCTAAATCAGTCCTCATTGTTTCCTCCAACCTTTTTTTGTAAGCTTATCTTCCAAAAAAATTCATTAATGAGTTACTAGGACCAGGACTCAGCAAATCAAGACCTATCATTTTGGTTGTTGTTTCATTAATCTTGGCAAGATTTCTCTCTAATAAGGCAAGAGTTTCCTCTAATTCCTTTAGTTTATGACATTTTTGAAAGACAAATTTTGTGTTTATTGATGCACGAACATGGTAATGAATTCCCTTTCTTGCCAAATTCCTTTCACTGGTTGTGTTGATTTGATGTAAAATCTATTTTGCAGTTTTCTCTCTCTGAAATTATTTTTTGTTCTTCTCAATGTGCTCTTTGAGCTTCCCAAAAAAATATCTAATACTTTCATTCAATTCAAACCTATCTCCAGTCACCTTTATTATCCCCCAAAGATCTCTTTTTATTTTCTTGACTATACTTTTCACTTGGTCATTCAAGTTGTTTTCGTAAGTTTGAATTATATTATTTGACTTCTTTAGCTCTTCTCTCAATTCTGACAACTCGTGTTCACTTTGTTTTTTTTTATTTTCTCTGCTTCCTCTTCCCACTGGTTTTCTTTCTCTTCCCAATGTTTTTTTTTTACCCTCTCATCCTCCAATTTTTTTTTTAAGTTATTGTTTACATGTGTCACACTCTCCACACTTTTGTATAAATTTAATGAAGAGGATTTTCATCCTCGAGATTTTTATTGCTCTCTTCCAATTTTCCCTAACAATTTTTAGTTCTGCCTCCATATGTTCTTGTTGTCCAATTGCTTCTTTAGAGGGTGACTTGTTTATCCTTTTCTGTAATTCTTTGCACCTGTTATCTGTTGCTTTCTCCTTTGCCTTTTCATTTGTCAGGTCTGCCTGTAACTTTTCTATCCTGCCTTGAAGCTTTCCTTTCTCTCTCTCCAACTTCATCACTGAGCTACAGACCACTTGGTTGGTCATTTTTGACACATTTATCTTTTCCACATTTTTTATTTTGGATAAATCCATTTGGAGGGTGATAAATTGAAATTCAGATGGATCTATCTGATTCTCTGGTGGATTCTTATCTCTAGTTGGGGGCATAACAACAATAAACTCCATCATTTCTTTGTTTGGGTCATAAGTGGGAAATAACCTATTTGATGCAGGTTCTGCATCACGAGTTGTAGCAACTGCATCCCTCTTCAATGTCTTAGTATTTTGTCTATTCCTATTTTTTGTTTGTTCAAAGTTAGTTACAAAATCATTGAAACAAAAATCAGGGTTTTCTAACATAATTGAATGTTTGAAAGGTGAAATAGAACTTGGAGTGATGTAAGAGATTCTACATGTGGTTCTAATAATATCACCATGAGGATTAGTAAAATTAACACCCTAACCCATTACAAGTGGATTTTTTGGACTATTCAGAGGGTTTTTTCCTGAAGGTATGGCAATGGTTGGACTCATAGTCACAGGTCCACCATTGGCATTATTGTCATAACCTTTTTCTTTGTTTCACTGCCTTGATCTCTGGGATCCAATTATTTTATGTCTAGTACTAATGACCTTTTTGGACCACTAGTACTACCCATGTTATCCCCACCAGTGGGAGTGGCACTTGATTCAAATTGAATTTGAGTGCTTGGCAAAGGTGGAACTGGATTTGAAGCTGGAACAAATGAAGGTGCAAGGGTATGAGACTGAGTAGTACCTTTTTTTGATGAACCTCCAATTACTGGTGTCCCACCATGTTTTTGTGGAGTGGGTGTGGCAATTGGATACCAATTCCCTTCTCTTATGGGACCCAGACCACCCTACCTGGAAAACCCATTTTTTCTACAATCTCTATCCCTTTGCCATATTCTTCTTTGTGGACACATCGACTCCAGTAGAAATTGAATATACATCAATGGACGTGGGATTCTCATAATTCCACTCATCCTCATTATCTTGATGATCATCATTGTTGTGATATGCTTCAGTTAGATGCTCCTCATTCTACAAATCACTAAATATTTCATCCTCCTCCAAATCATAAAGATCTATAGAGGTCTTTGGCTCATTGAGATTCTTCCTCATTTCCCAAAAATTAGAAATATTTGTTCCAGTCCAATTACCATCTTTACATTGAAGTGCTAGGTGTTTTGAAATAACTTTTGTAGATGGTTGAGAAGCTTCCTAGTAGAAATTGTAGGATGTACTGTGCTGCACTTTTCCTTTATGTTTGTGCAATGCCATAATTTGTGATGACAATTCTTGTATTGAAATATTATTTTCAGCGGCGTATTTCTCCATCTCTTTTTTGACCTCGTCCCAAGACTCCATGTTTTTAAATTTTTCTATCAATGGTATACTCTCATATTGAAATTTTCTTATGGAGTTCCCATTCGCTCTAATCTTTGTTCCAATTATGTTTAATGGATCATACTACTAGTGACTATCAATAGCAAAGCGAAAAATTGAAAAAAAAAGCTTGTGCTACTTTGAATCCTCTTCTCTCAAATGTGAACCCTCCAAATGAGAAAGGCAAGGAAGAAGATATCTTTTTTCTTTTGCTGACCATTAAAGAGTACATCTGTGCTCTCCATCTACCAAACATATTCCAATGCAAATAAACTCTCTATAACATGAATTGGAATTTTGTAGGGTTCTACCACTGAACTTTAAAACCTTAACACAGTGTAGTCTTCCATGAAGTACCATTCAGCTAATTGTATTTCACTTCCGAGTTGAATGCAATCTCTACAAGACACGGGCAATATAGGCAATGGAGTGCCTATAATTTTATGATACATTGGTTCCAAAAAGAATTCTACAAAATTTGTGTAGTTCCTTTTGTTATCGCTCATCCTTATCTCAAGTGTCCATTCATATATTGCATTTTGGACCTGACTTTGAAGCTTGTTTGTCTAAAATATTGCATGATTCTTTGCTAAAAGAAGATAGCACAAGTAGGTTGTGACCCTGAATGTCTTCTGCGAACCTCTTCTAATCATTAGTAATTTTTTTTGCATGCAATGAACAATGTGCTCAATAAAATTATATTTTACTGGTTCTTTTTCACAATGAATATGAAGAATCATTTCAAGAATGTTGGCACCCACTTCTTTGTTACTGTCCAATCCCAAACACAATTTTGGCAAGGAAATACTATCCTGAACCCATTGCACAAAAATATCATAATCATAAGGAGGCTTATGATCTTGATCCAGACTAGAACTGCTTGTTATTCCTCAGATATTCAAATCTTTCTATATTGCATATATTTTTTCACAATTCTCTGCCAGCTTTCCCAGGTTAATGTGCATGTTTGAGTTTTGTGCTTCAAACCCTATGTCCAACAGACTTGCAAATTCAGTCTTGATTATTGACAAAATTTCCTCCTGAGTATTTTTATTGACAATTACTTTTCTATTTTCATCATAATTTTTGGCGCAGAGCATGACAATTTCTAGACAAGGGAATACTTGAGGTAACGACATGCGTGCTAACCCAGCAACCCACACTATAATTTTATTTGTCTTTGCCTTTACCATGTTGTTAAATGGAGAATTTTTTGAATCCTTCATTGGATCTTTTCACTTATTTTCAAGTGCAAATCTAATTTCCATGATTCCCTTATTTCCATGGATAACAAGATCAAAAATATCATGGAATTTATCAGTGAAACTTGGTGTTTTAACCAGTTTGTGGAAGTCTATTATCTCAGTTTCCTTACTTTTCCTTTTACTCATAGTCTTGGTATTTGTTTTTTCCATCATGGACCATGGTATAATGGTATTACTATTTAATTTTAGGAAAATTCAAAAAATTATACACATGTGACAGCTACAATTTATAGGCTTCATTGAAAATTCAACCCTAATTCTACGACTACAATCTAAGCAATAAAACACTAGATTTAAAAAATTTCAAGGGCAAGATGTGGGTGTTCAGGATTTTACCTACAAATTCAATTTGTGCAAACTGTGACTGGGTAGAGAGCTGAGAGACTTTTTTACATTCCTCAATCCTCAACCTAGAAGCCATAATCCCTTTCTAAATCTCCAATACAGTATACTAGTAAGAACTGAAAACATAAAAAATTAGGTTAAAATTGTACAATCATGAGTACTGAGTCGTCAGGCATGACTCCTCACTCATGTTAAATTTTATTGATTCTCTAGATATATGAGGTCACTAGGACATGTGTCACTTAATTGTTTGACATTACAAATATCTAAGTTCAAATTGAGCTTATTTCTTATTAAATGTTAAGTTAGTGTTTTAATCCAATTTTGATTTTAATTAAACTTAGTTGAGTGTTAATTCATGACACGTCCATATTTTCAGGGGACATTTGCAAAAACAAGTGATCGTTCACCAAATAGGCCTGAAATATACCTTAGTTCATTGATACATTTCTCATCCAACGGTCATGGAAGTCACTATCACGTGTTATGGGTCCCATTTACTTTTGGCTTGTCACTTGTCAGTAGTACACTATGGCATACGTAGACTCGTAGGCTCGTAGTCACCTAGTCACCTCACACATTGTCATTGAATGACACTGATTATGTGAGTGTACATGTGTCATGATTCTAGAATAGGTTTTTAAAAATGGAGTTTCTTTTCCCTTTCAGCCTAAAATAAATGGCATGTCGTTGATTTGTGCTCATCCAACGGTCGTTGGTAGTCATTATCACGTGTCGCACTATCGCGGGTCCCATTATCTTTTGGCTTGTCATTTGATGTCACTAGGACACGAGTCACTTAATCATTTGAAATTACAACTTCAGTTTATTAGTTATTACATTTATTAAATGTTTAGTTTTACAGTTTAGTCTAATTTAGATTTTAATTATACTTACTTGAGGGTTAATTCATGACACGTGCCTTGTTTTCGGAGTAGGTTTGCAAAAAATAGGGTCTCTTTTCCCTTTCGACCCAAAATTCACTGTACATCATCGATTTGTGCTCATCCAATGGTTGGCAGTCACTATCTTTAAATTTATTAAATTTAAATTAAATTAAATATTTAACAATTAATTATATTTTGAGTAACGTTTAACTCAAACTTTAACATTGAACTGAACTCAATTATTTCTATCTGTATTATAATCAAAATTATATTATCACACATCGATATGACACATTGGCAAATTTGGCATATAATTTATCAATATACACCACATACTTTTTATATTTAAGTTTTAATATTTAATACAAAATTGCGTGAATAGGAAGTATCCCTAAAAGATAGTTTAAAAAATGCTTGCAACAAGGGCACTGGTAGTGCTTGGTAACTTGGTTGATCATATAACAAAAAAATAGAAAAAACACAAAGAACTATGGAAACCCTTCATTTTAAAAACAATAATAAAACTCTTTTAAATGTTAAAAATAGAAACTTTCTTTGTCTCTGGACTGATAAAGAAACTTAATCATTTTAAAAATTTAGAATCTCATATTTAAAAATAGAAGTACTAATCCATCGTTTCCTTATTTCTACTTAAGCATACTTAAATGTCTAATACACAGATAAAGAAACTAATTAAAATGTTGTAATCACAAATAAGTCTAAGAATCATTTTTTGTACCCATAAAAATAAAATTGAAACAAACTTAGAAATTTTTTGTTATTTTTTCATATAATTACATTATAATGTAAAAATAGAAACCTACTAGGTCAGTGGAAGTGGACCAGTGCCACTGGACGAGAGCCATTGCCTATAGAAACCCTTATTTGGATAGATACATAGATACAATCGAAGTAGAATACGCCAATCGATATTTTAACAAAGAAGATGCTAAGTGAAAACTAATGAAATTGAAATCGTTAAATCCATAAAACTTAAAAGGAAAACTGAAATTAAGTTGCAAAATTTCCATTAATATGTTCTAAAAATTTACAATTGTCGTAGTCCCTCCAAAATTTTAAAGCAAAAATGAGGGGGTTCAGGGTTGCAAACTTGCAACTTTCTAGGTTCTTACTACTAGCCCAAAAAAACTAAACTACTACTATTACTAGCCTACGAGGGCACTGGAAGTGGACCTGTGCTATGATGGTATCGGTAAAAAAAAAAAAAGTGAAACTTTGCATGTCCATTGTCAAAAGACCAGGGTAATGAGAATGGGTAAACTAGGGATCTTCATCTTCCCTTTCATCTAAGTAGAATTTTCCAAAGAGAATAATCTTTGAGAATTCTTCAAGCCATGTGTAGTCTGGCTTGTCCAATTCATCAAGGAAAAACCATTTCTGAAAAAAATCCCTCCCAAGTCATGCCCATTTTTTGTGTCGTGTTAGTTTCTTATTATTGAGGTTCAATAGAAAGGTTTGTTTGGCCACATTTCTTCCCAGCTCCAATAGCTTGGGTATATCTATTGGCCAAGGGATCTCCACCCCTAATTTGACAAAAATAGCAACATCGACATCATCCTCCAGGAATTTCTCTTTAAAAACATTCCTCAACAGCATCAACATATCTACCTTTTGTCCTCTGAGGTAGAGGAGAGACGCAAAAAATTGGGATGTAATATCTGTGTAGACATGGTATCTGTCAACATTCTCAAGGAGCTCTCAACCCAATAACATCAACACAACAAAATTTATAAAAGCACTACCACCAACCTCCCTACAAACGGAAGTGAGGATTTCTTCTAAGACATTGCCCAAAAAGGACATCTGGTCATCTGGGGATGCGCATCTCAAATGCATCGGTGTGTCCATATTTAATTCTCGACAACCTAAAGACCTAAAAACCTAAAACTTGAAACCAGAGGTAGAATTTCAACCACCGACAACTCTGACTCTTAATCTGCCAAAAGAAAAATGAAGAAGAAAGAAGCCAGATTGTCTATAAATAGCACTGGCCCCTTGATTGATAGTGATCACAGATACTTAGAAATTAATTATTATTTCTTTAATCGTATTTAATCCATTTTCCTTAATCTTTAATGTAAATATTTCCTGTAAATGCATTATGTGTGTGAGAGATTTAAATCCATTATCCTTAATATTTCATATGTACATGTAAATATTTCCCATAAATGCATGTGTAATATCGTCAATACGTCGTAGTCGTTGATCTGTGTGTTGAGTGGATGGCAGCTAAAGAATGTCACTGAAAAGGCATTTATTTCTCATTGAGTTATGAGGTACAAGTTGTAGTTGCACTATCCACCGTCCAAGTAAATAAATAACTAGTAGTAATCAACAATCATGGTTACGTTGCAGGTTTTAAGGCTTGATACGTGTCATCATTCCAGCGACTTCCTCCAGAACTCTATTTCCTTCAAGAAATTTGGGCCCAAATTAAATTTCAGTCATTGATCTAGGATCATTAAATGGTCTCAAATAATACATTTACCAATATAAAACAATGGATGTCAGGTTATGTGTCCATGTGTGATCAGTGATATTTGCAATTGTAATGAGGAAAAATGTGGATATCTTTAAATAGGGTTTTGAACAATGAGGATTTGCACATAAAAGAGACCCTATGCCACATTTAACCACTTAGATTTAATTGTAATGATAAGGAATGTAAATCTAGAAATGTTTATAAATAATAATGGAATGAAGAAATTAAAAGTACTTATCTCCGAAAAAGAATCTACTAAAAACCTTATCAAACGATCTCAGAAACTATTGATTTTCGCGTTCCTAAACCAAAACTATGAGTTTTACAAAACCCAAAAATATTTTTCTTTTCTGAGCAAGGCAGACCTTGACCCAAATGTGGGGGTGCAATTGTACCCCAAAATGTTGACCTTGCCCTACACTTCTCTGATGGAAATTCTGTTCACAGATCCTGAAAGTTTGCTGAAAAGGGTATCCGAATCTACTCTGTAATTCACTATTTCATACCTGTACCTGAAATAAAAATAGTTTTTTTATAGGGGGAGGGGTTTGCCTTGGTCAAACCCCAGTTTTGGAATTAACCTTACAATAGAATTGAAATTGCAGAGATAAACAAATTAAATGAACAAATTCACCTTGCTTGTATGGAAACCCTTGTAGAGGACTCAAATCCTTGGATCCAAAAGTATGAATGTACCAAATGGATGTAGAAGATATAATTTAGGATGTAGGATGTCTCAAATCAATTTCCTTTAGATCTTCAACACCAATCTTGAATGGATCTTGGAATAGGAAGAAGCTTGAGTGGATGTGGATGGAGAAATCTTCAACAAGAGGGCTCCATAGAGCTTGAATCCTTCAATGACTACCAATGGCTCTCCTTGATGAATTTAATTCTTGAAGGATTGAATGCTTGAATTATTGAATTATTTAATGCTTGAGTTCTTTTTGTAGATCATGCATAGATTATCCTTCAATTGATTTCTTTTATCTTCTTTTTTGTCTTAGAGAAAATAAGAGGAGAAAGGCTTCCTTATATACAAATCTAGGGCACAATCTTCTAGAGAGGTCGACATAGGAGAATTAAATTCCAATTATGCCTATACCCCTAGAAGTGGATCTATATTAAATATAATTTTAAGATTAATTTCCTCGAAGATCAAAACAGCGGACCAGAAGTGGGAATTAAATCTTTCCAAAGCCCAACATCCAGAAACCTTGGAATCTTGAAATTTGGACCCTAGGTCAGGGTCAAGGTCGACACTGACCTAGGTCAGGTTTGAGGTCAACCTTGACCTAGGTCAGGTTCAAGGTCAACCTTGACCTAGGTCAGGGTTGAGGTCGACCTTGACCTAGAAGTTTGAACTTGACCTTGAGGTCAAGAACCTCAAATTTGCAGATCAGGATGCTAGAAACAGGCCGAAGAGAAGTGGAAAATGGGGCAGAACAGGGAAAAAGATAGATCCAAGTCAAAGACCCATTCAAGGCATTTGACATGACCCCAAAACACTTAGAGGGATAAAATATTCCAAAATGGAAGTGCTTCCATTTTCCGATGATACATTTAGCCCCCACTTTAGCAAGAGTATGGACTTGATGCAAATTCTTGGTAAAGGAGATCATAAAGAAAAGATAATCTTACTGAAATCAAAGGGACAAAATAATCCTCAAGCCCCTAGGGACTCAATTCTTTGTCAACCCCAAGATTACAATAAGAGAGACATCACCATTCAAAGAGAAAGAAAGAGAGGGTGTGATTAACTCGCCCAATGAGAACCTATGTCCCATTGTGAATCACACAAGGAAAATAGTGCAACTGGAAAGATGAAGTTGAACTGCCTAGTGAATGTGGCTACTCACTAGTCAACCCATCAAGGTTTTGTCATGCCCAAAACTAGGGCAAAACACACAGACAAAATTTTTTTTTTTAAAACACAAGTACATACAACTAACAATGGATGTGTTGAGGAAAGGTGATAACATAGTGAAGTTAGTCTTCAAGTTGCAAGGTATATTCACAGATTGAATTAAGGTCACACCACATACGGACGCAAAGTTGGAGTATCAACTTGTTTCATGGGTTACATGAACTCTTGGGTCAGGTTGAATTAACTATGGTTTTATGTTTAACCACGTGTAGTATCATGATGGTAATTTAATTGTTAAGAACATATGTTGAATTAGATTGACCTAGCAATTACTTTAATTCTTAACCTAAGTTACAACTTTATCCATTTAAATCTAGTACCAATTCCCTTTCAACCATAGCTACTTACGACATTTAAAGTAACCTTTAGACATGATCCTCGGTCAATCAAGTTTACTAAACAAAAACCATTTCAACCCTAAAATATTTGAAAGTCAGTTAATTAACCTTATATGCATAACATCTATAAACAACCCCGATATAACTATTTCACACACATTAGTTAAATAAATAAAAGAGAACTAAATTAATTACAAAAATTAATATGTATAACCTTTCTTAACTATCCTTGGACCCACTTAAACATATGTATTAAAATATCCACTAATATAAGGACTAATTAAATTCTTCTCCCTTTTTTTTAAAAAACATACATGAAACATTTACCATTTATCATAATTAAAATTTAATAACAAACTCACTAAACAAAAACTACTAATTAAAATCTAATAATGAACCTCTAATAAAAAAATTAAATTAACCTCTAGCTATACACTAGAATACCAATTAAAATCTTTAAACAATCTTAAACTAACCTAACGTACTAATATTAATGATCCATTTTAAATAATTAACCATTGGATAAAATAGACTATAATTTTAAAAAGTTGATTCATTACTAATTAAATCTGAACATGTTAATAAATCTATTAATTCCTAATCCTAATCAATTAATCTAACTAACCCTACTAATCCTAACCTATCTACTTACCCATCTTTCATATCACCCCTATCCCCGAAGCCCACTTGCCAAGTGGGTGGGGTGATGAAAATCCCAAACCTACCTAAGGTTGTGTGAGTTATGCAAGGAGAGCCTTCTGAAAAAGGCCTGCGCATGTTTCAAGGTTGGGGTGGGGACCACCTCAAGGTTTCCCCATTCCAATGAAGCAAGAAGGAACCTAAGAAAGGGTAGGTGGGAGACATGTCAATCATGTAGTAAATTTTATGTCAGGTCAAAAAAATGGAGGCAAGTGAATTACGCAAGGAGTGGGAAGAGACTTGTCTTTTGGAAGGGAATTAATGCCATGTCAGCCCACATCCTACGCATGGAGGTAAGAAGGTAAGGAGGGAGTATGTGGGTGGGACCCACAAGGATGCAAATCAAGGTAAGACTTGCTTCCCAACATTAATAACTTTTTTTTTATGTTTAATGTGACCTCTGCCACACATACCTGCGCCCATTTATGGGAGGGGAGTGTTATATAAGTTATGTGATGTAATCTTTATTTAATTTAGAATTTAGTTTTTTTTAACAACTGGGTTAGGTTAGGGAGTTAGAATACTAACTCTAATTAGGAAGAACATCTTGGGAAGGGAATATTCTCTGTGAAAAAAAGAATTATTTTCTTTCCCATACAAATTCTAAAGAGCATTTTTGCTCTAAAAATCTGGGAAGTGTCATGGGTATTATTTGGTTTTAGCTTCTATTATATTGATTTCTTGTTTTTATTATTAGAGTAGTTAATTGTATGCATTTGAATTATTTTATTAGTGCAATACACTAAGTGAAATATAAATTGAATATTAGTATTAATTGATTTTTAAATTAATATACTAACTTGTTTGATTTACTATTGTTATCAAGTGTATCTTTCCTTCTCAAGAATTGAGGTTGCAATGAAAATTTTAAGGTAGAGTGTTGAACCTATTGAAATGGAATATAGATTTCCAAAGGAAGAATGGAGTATTTTTTTACTTGAAAACTTACAATCAAATACATTATAGAGATTACAAGGTTCATAAATCCACAAGATTTTATATGCTATGAAAAATTATTACATTGCCTTCCTTTTCAATATTGGATATCATTCTACCATGAAAGATTAACTTCATTATTCTAAAGAATAGAATACAATAGGCATGAAACTAAAGACTCTTCATTTACATTATGATAATCTTTTAAAATACAACTACACATCTTCAAGATGGAAGATCTATACATTCAATGGATAGCATATAATATTTCTTTCTTTAATGAAGCTATTACATAATGAATAAGAGATCTTCACATCTTACTTGATAAAGTTTTCAATATTAACATTACAACACTCAACAAGAAATGAATCTCAATACAAAAGGAGTAACCATGCAACATTAAAGTTTCTCTCACACAACTACACCAAAATAGAGATTTCTCCCAAGCTTTTTCACAATCATCTTGACTTCAAAACTTGAAAATACATTAGGAGAACCATGGGAAGCTCACCTCCCATCCTAGGTCTCAAGGAGACCACCCCCGAGCTGATGACATTATTTTTCCATTAGTATAATCAGAGTAAAACCACAGTCAGAAAGCATTACCGGCAGACAGAAGGCATCACTGGCAAAACACAAGCAGTACCGGTGAAATGCAAGCATACTCGAAAGCACAAAGAATTTTGAGAAAAATGCTAAGTATAAATGCGACAAGCTTCACCGGCGAACACAAGCATTATCGGCAAACACAAGCATTACCGGCAACACAGTTTCTAGAATCAACCCGACAGGAATAGACAAGCATACCCGATGACATGTTCAGAGAAAGGAACATCAATGATCAAGAAAACTGACCATCAGAACCGACAGACAGATCAAGAACCCGCAAATTATGGATCTGAGTTTTACACATCGATTAAAATAATGTAAATCTATTTATAGAGTTTTATTTTTGTTTTAAATCATATTAGATGGTCATGTATGCTTTATGTAAATTCTTTAAAGCATCCTAATGGATCTAAAGCATATCTAACTACAGATCAAGATCAAGTTGTATATCTTGAATCTAGAGTTAACGTGTAAATGCATGAATCAAGAATTGAGCTTAGATTAGTATAAATAGATGTTTGTACTCAATTGTGAGTACATGAATTCCTAACGATAGATAGCCACGAAGAGAATCTAAGGAGCAGAAGGCAGAATTCATGCAAAGATCACAAACAAAATATATCAGTTATCAAAGAACACATAGAGGCTACCGACGAGCAGATAAAGGTAATACTCAATCATAGAAGGATGATTAACAGTATTTTTGGAGCTTCATAGGATCTGTTTCATCAGCAATTAAAGAGTGCATTTATCATCAGATCAAAGACTTATGTAGTTTCATTCTAAAAAGTGAATCACATGTAAAATCCTTTTGTAGAAGGTGGACTTAACCATCCTTTGTAAATCTCTTAACAGAGTGCACACTTAATAGTGTTGCTAAAGCTTCAAATAAAGTAGATCTTAACAGGTCTCCACTGTAATACTCCTAATAGGGTAGGTCATCAGAAGTGACCAAATTGTAAGCCTTAACCGGCTCTTCTTATCTGCAGATAGTGAAGTTTGTGGGTAACAATCCCCACCGCCATTTTTACTTCCTTAACAGGAGTTTTCTGCAATATCATATCTTGTGTTATGTGTTATCCAATTTCATGTATGTTTCTTTTACTGTTACACATAAAATGGAATGTATGATATGATTTCACATACATAAAGAAAGATGAACAAATAGATAAGTTGTTTTACAAACTGATGACTAAGGGTTAATGGGCTAACCAAGAAAAATTTTAGAGGTACTGATTCACCCCTCCCCTCTTAGTACATCATCTCAATACAATTCCAACAATTGGTATCAGAGCTGAGTCTCTCTCTTGAAAAGCTTAAAAACTTGAGAGAAAAGATCAGAGTGATGGATAAATTCAGACTGGACATGACTATTGAGAATGAGCAGTTACAAATGCAAATAAACTTTGAGCAGTATAAGGAGGCGAAGATAAAGCTAAGAAAACTTCTTGATGAAAGATATATTATGGCAACCATGTTGAATGAGAAAGACTACAAGGAAATGGAAATACAAGAGTATTTTGAAGCAACAGAATCATCAGTGAGAAAAGCTTCAAACACATTAGTTGAAGAAATTACAAGTATGCAGGAGATCAATCTACATCTGATAGATCAAATCAAGATGCTGCAAATTGGTCAAGAGACTCAAATGATAAAAATGATTGATGTTATGAATGATGCAAGAAAAGCTGAAAATGAAAGAACACTAGCCATTGATGACAGGAGGAAAATTACAGAGAAGCTACAAGAAAAAGAATCAGAGATTCAAAGACTCACTGA
>MU225509.1:856302-873070 GCA_018584345.1 Thuja plicata | reverse complement strand
CACTAATTACATAATGAAAACACCTAATACATACATACAATTTTATGGTCATGAATAAAATCACTTAACAACGAGGTTCAAACCTCTTCATTAGGTTCAACCTTGGCTTTACAGTTTGCACATATGGCTGGTTACTGATTCTCCAACTGATTCCATGGTTCTCTTTCCTACACACTAAACTCGAGCATCAGTAATCCAAGATAATAAAATCACATGCAATATACATATTCAATTCATACTTAGCAACATTAATCAATAAGTAGAATTAAATTCTTAATTACAATTTTCATACAAAAATATTTAAAACATAATAATTCTATAATCATCATAACATAACATCCATGAAATAATCAGGTCTAATCATGATCTAATCTTCTCATCAATTCACCTATCTAAACATGTATAATCAAAATCAACCACATGTTCTAGGTCTAATCCATATCAGAATGTAATCCATACAATATAATCATCATCATAAACATAATATCTTGAGTCTCTGTCAGGATAATCAAAAAGTGTATCAATGTATCAAAACATAAGGTATCAAAGTGTAAATGAATAGTAATGCTATGATCGGTCGTGGTGAGGCCTCATAGGTTTTATCCTTAGGAATATTCTATTCCAAAAGAGAAAAGTCAAAACATAAAGAGATCCAGTCTTAAGGACACCTTCCGACCTTAAGGGATCAAAACATTGTAAAATGAAACTGGAGGGATCAAGAGATCCTATAAGGTAAAAATCCATGCTTTAAGGACTAGTCTCTAATCCATAAAGAGATAAGAAAAGTTTTAAGTTAGAAAATATTTTGAAAGTGTGTGTGTGCAAAAAGTGAGTAGAGCATATGCCCCCACGTTAAAGTCATTGTTAACACTTTAACAAGAGAAATGGATTTAACGGAAACATAAACAACTCCATTTATTATGTTTCCATAACGAGATGCCCCCAAGCGAAGACAAATCAAGGAAAATACCACATAAACATACAGAGAGCACAGAAGGGATCTACCTACCATGGGGTCAGTATGATCATATGATAATATGTATATATAGATATGATATTATTGCAAATGAATCTACATCATTCCCCAAAGAAATTAGAACTGCAATTACAATGGAGGAAAGAAAATGCAAGAGTTACGAAGAAGAGTCTTTTCGGACCACAACATGGAGACCAAAAAGAATCAGGGATACCACATCACAAATCCAAGCAGACTACACAAGGAAAACATTTATGAACAATAGCACAGGTACAACATAACATGAAAAAAAAATATAGAAGAATAGAGATACATATAGAGGAATTGTACAACAAATTTGATTCCTTTATCACCTTGCACCAACAAAGTGACAAGGGTTGTATAAAAGAATCTAACAAACATTTTGCAAACAGAGTACGAGAGAAGCACAATATAATAGGCAAACACATAAAAGGCTACCATGGAGGACAAGCCAATCAAGCACATCACCTACTCTCCCCATCTCATTTTATATCATTTAGGGAAGGTGGAAAACTCACAAGAGGGACTATATCCAACACAGTAGGAATAATAGCCAGTTCCAAACAAGGATCCTCTTTAGAATCATGATGTTCAATACTAGGTGTAATTATCAGTTGTGTGCAAAGCATATGAGGTAAATCAGTATCAATATCAATAGTCTCATATTCATCATTAGAAGCAATAGGATCATCAAGACTATCTTCTTCATCAAGATTAATCAAAATAGAATCTAATATGTGAATAGAATCATCAGAATCATTCTTCTTAACATCATTATGAACATTAACTTCCTCCAATACATCAAGCATAGGCTGGTCAAAAGAAGGTAAAGAATTTTGAAGAACATAGGCATGGGCCCTAGCGTGAGCCCCACTCTTCTTACGACGTTCATTGGTAGATTTGTTACATTTTGTCTTGTTTGAAATATGTTGAGAACTAAGAGGAATAACAATCGGTTCCTTCGTAAGTTATTTAAGAGGATTAGTAGGACTCTCAGTAGGCTGAAAAGAAACACTAGGAGCTTGATTAACAAAACTAGAAGTAATAGATAAAGGAGGTATGGAATCCTTAGGAAAAATACCATGGTTAAGATCTATCTGAGGCATGCTTAACTCAAGAATATTGTGATGTTTATAGGTTTGATATGAGCAAAAAAGGTTATCAGGTCGAGAAGAACATGAATTAGGTAATGAAGTCCAAAAGAAGTCAAGGGTAGCACAATCCCTAGGCCTAGAAGGTTGATATAAACTATGATTAATCATCTTCACCTCTTCATCATGAATGAACTTAATACACTTATGGATAGGAGAAGCAACGACATGCATGGTAGTCAACCAAGGCAAACCAAGCTTAACTTGAAATTGATTAGAAGTATGGTCAACAACAAAGGTAGTGTCCATAACATTACCACAAAGTTCAACAGGTAAGTTAATAGAACCAAATGATGGATAGAGAAAACCATTGCAAGTTTGGATCCACACATCAGATGTATCATAATAATCACATTGTAAGTTCTACATAACATAGTTTTCTTCAGTGATGACATTGACTAAGGAAGTAGGATCAAAAAGACAAGCATGCGTACATATTGTAGAAATCCTAGCATAAATGTAGAGGGCACCATCAAGATCTTTAATGGTCTCAGAATCATTGAAGGTGATCGAGAGTTCCCTAGGTCTTTTAACCTTAGGTTGTTTTGAAGGTTTAGATTGAGGTTTCGATTTAGGTTGAGGTGGAACTTAAAGTTGAGATTGAGATGGAGGAGCTTGAATAGGAGGTTGAGATTGAGGTTGGGGTGGAGATACATGTTGAGACAAAACAACATGCTCCACATGGTTAACAATATGATTGAGATCATCCATCTTTGAATCATAAATAATATCCATAGAAGATGGCTGAATAATGTTATTAGTATCATGTGTAGGCAAAGGCTTCATATAGATTTGGAGGTTTTGATTAGGAGGAGAGACATATTTGTTTCCACTACCATAAAAATTATCAATAGATAAATAATTAGAATCAATTAAGTCTTGAACCTTATGTTTTAAAGAATAACACTTCTCACTATCATGGCCATTCTGACAATGGTATTGACAAAAGGCTTTAGGATCAAAGGTTTTTGATGCCATCGTAGTAAGAAGAAGAGGTTGAATAGGAGGAAAAGTAATCATATTAGTAGTCAAAAATTTACTCATAATAGATTGTAAAGATTCAGAAAGAGGAGTAAATGTATGATTCAAATGAAAAGCAGTGGATGCAGAAGTGGCATTTTTGGATGCAACAACAATTTGATCAACAACTGCATTTTCTTGTTTATTAATATTGACATAGTTGTTAGGTTTCTGAAAATTTTTGGGATTAGGAGCAGCATCACTCTTATCAATGAGAAAAAGAGCCATTGGAGCATTTCTATCAAATTGACTCACTTGTAATTAATAATGAAGAAGCGTTGCACAAAGTTGTTGAAAAGAGGTAAATTCAATAAGCATAATCTTATCTCTAATATCCTTTTGCAAATTTGAAATAAACATATGTTGAATATCAATATCAGGAACATGATAAGAAATTTGAGCATACAAATGCTTAAATCTACCAATAAATTCAGTCAATTTTTCTTTAGTATTTTGTTTACAATGCATCAAATCAATTAAGGACACTTGCAGACCAATGTTATTTTGGAACTGTTGAATAAAGGTATTAGCAAGTTTTGGAAAAGAATCAATAGGATAAGGAGTAAAGGAATAATACCATTGCAAGGCCTTATCACGAAAGGTTCTAACAAACAACTTGGCTAAAATCCTATGGTCGTGAGCATAGTCAGTAAAAAGGATTTGAAATGTTTTAACATGAGTGACAGGAGCTCCCTTACCATTGTAATTCTCAAGACGGGGCATATTAGCTTGCTAAGAGATAGGAGAATGAATAATGTCTAGGGATAAAGGACTACCCATATCACATGTAGGAATACTAAACTTGGATTGAGTTAAGGACACAAGTTGTTGTTGTAAAGAGGACACAGTTTGAGCCAGACTAATAATGGTGGAATCATTAGAAGAAATAGGAGGCATAGACACATTAGGAACACTAGGAAAAGTGTAGGAAGTGGTGGGAATAGAAGACACAACCTGTGGAACACTTCGAACCATAGTTGGAAGAGGATTGGAATAGGTAAAAGGAACACTATGGTATGAAGGTTGTGAGGTAGGTAAATACACCGGTGGAACACTCATAGGAAAAGATGGAAGTGGAAGATTTGAAGCTAGAGGATTGGAAAATGTAAGAGATGTAGTCATTCAAGGAGGATTATAAGTAGGATTACTAGGTAAAGGAATAGAAGAAGGTTCCACACTAGTGATAGGAGTAGTAAATCCTAAATCTTGAGCTTCTTGAACTAAAGGTTTAACATTTAAATGCACAAGATGAGTAATACCACGCAAGAAATTAACACCTTAATCACTATCACAAAGTATTTTCTTAAGAGCTTCTATAGGTTGAATAGAATCTTGATTATGGTTTTCTTGAATAAGCCAATTTCCCATTTTATCCAGTTCAGTTGACAGTTTTTGGACTTGTTCGGGAGGAAATCTTAAAGTATCATCCTCATCATGAGATGAGTGAGAAGATTTATGCTCCATATAAGGATTGGAATCATGAGTGATAAAATTATCATTTTGGATCCAAAGGAAAGGAGAGGAAGACTCAGGATAAAAGGAACCCATAAGTCTGCGACTTTTTCTAACTAGGATATTATAGGTAGGAATAGAGGTAGTAAAGCTCATACACCAATGTAATGTAAATGAACTAAACTAAGAAAATGTAAATGAAAGAAACAAAAGGAGGCTAATATAATATGCATGCAAGAGCTAACATGAAATGTAAATCTAACACCAAAAAGAAAGAGTTGTCTATCGCAGGTTCACCAAAATGTAAGATATAAAAATGGAAGAAGGTAAAAATGGATTTGTAAGATGTAAGTATAGGAAGAAATGTGGTGTTTGTGTTGTATTTAAAGGTTTTGGGGGAAGATAAGATTCTCCTCCTAGCCCCAAATTTCACAAAGGAAAGATCCACTTTGATCAACCATAAGAAAATGGTTAATGCACAAATGCATCAATCAATCATAAATAAGAAGAAAGAAGAAAGCCTCACATTCCCGAATTATGGATGAAGAGTATGTAATAGATTTGAATTGATTAAAAACTTAATTTAAATAAATTGAAGACAAATACTAACCTCAAAATATAGCAGATCTGGAAAAGTCTATTTTCTGATATGTGTGTCAGGTTTTGGGAAATTCTGCAACTGGATCTAGAACAAAATCACAGAGACGGACAAAACCCATAAATATTTTCCTTTTCTGAGTCGGGTCAACATTGACCTAAATGCAGGGGCACAATTGTACCCCAAAATGTTGACCTCAACCTGCACTGCTCCGATGGAAATTATGTTCGTGGATCCTGAAAGTTGGCCAGAAAAGGTATCTGAATCTACTCTTAAATTCGCTATCATGTACCTGTACTTGCAAGAAAAATGGTTTTATTTTTTGGGGGTAGGGGTTTTCCTTGGTCAAACCCTAGCTTTGGAATTAACCTTAAAATATAATTGAAATTGCATAAATAAAAAAATTCACCTTGCTTGTATAGAAACCCTTGTGGGGGATTCAAATCCTTGGATCCACAAGTATGTATGCACCAAATGAATGTAGAAGATAGAATGTAGGATTTAGGATGTCTCAAATCAATTTCTTGTAGATCTTCAACACCAATCTTGAATGGACCTTGGAATAGGAAGAGGCTTGCATGGATGTGGATGAGAAATCTTCAACAAGAGGGCTCCATAAAGCTTGAATCCTTGAATGGCTACCAATGGATCTCCTTGATGAATTGAATTATTGAAGGCTTGAATGATTGAATGCTTGAATTCTTTAATTCTTGAATGCTTTTGGTAGATAATGCATAGATTATCCTTCAATCGATTTCTTTTATCTTCTTTTTTGTCTTAGAGAAAATGAGAGGAGAAAGGCTTACTTATATACAAATCTAGGGCACAATATTCTAGAGAGGTCGACATAGGAGAATTAAATTCCAATTAGGCCTATACCCATAGAAGTGGACCTATGTTAAATATAATCTTAAGATTCATTACCTCGAAGACTGAAACAGATGACCCAGAAGCGGGAATTAAATCTTTCCAAAACCCAACATCCAAAAACCTTGGAATCTTGAAATTTGGACCCTGGGTCAAGGTTGAGGTCAACTCTGACCTAGGTCAGGGTCAAGGTCAACCTTGACCTAGGTTAGGGTCAAGTTCAACCTTGACCCAAAAGGTTGACCTTGACCCTGAGGTCAAAAACCTCAAATTTGTAGATCAGGATGCCAGAAACAGGCCAGAGAGAAGTGGAAAATGAGGCTGAATAGGGAAAAATCCAGATCCAATTCAAAGACCCATTCAAGGCATTTGACATGACCCCAATCCACTTACTCGGAGGGCTAAACTAGTCCAAAATGGAAGTGCTTCTATTTTTTCGATGATACAGCAACAAATAAAGGCGATATTCACTGGACATGATATTGCATTAATTACAATGTTACATCTCTAATAAATTTCCATTTGGCATTGGCCCACATGATGAGTCCCATCCTTTGAAAATCGCCAAAAAAATATTTATTTTTTCCATAATTAACAATAAAATTTCCAATAAAATAAATAATTTTTCAAACGATAGATAAAATTTGCCAATACATTTTTTTTTCTTTCAAAAAAAAATCATTCGCCTCATATATTATAATTTCTTAATTCAAAATAAAATCATTCGCCTCATACAATATATATTTTCCGCCACATTAATGTAATATTTTCAAGGATTTTATGGAATCTTCATTCGGTAGGGAGAAAATTTGCCTTCGACTTTATTTTATTTTCCTAATTTGAAAAAAAAATTGCCTTCATCAAGAAAAATTTCCCCCTAAAATGTAGGATTCATCATGATTTTACACTTTTTTCTAGGAGGGGATTTCTTAAAGTTATCCCTAATTGGCCAACACCTACTACTGTGACCAAGGTTAGAAGTTTCATGGGATTAGTTGGTTACTACTAACAGTTTGTTAAGGCTTTCTCTCAAGTAGCGCACCCGATCACTTCTCTTCAGTGAAAGGGAAAGAATTTTGAGTGGACTAAGAAGTGTGACAGGGATTTTCAAGAGCTCAAGAGAGCACTTACCAGTGCACCCATTCTTTTTGTGCCAGAGCCTTCGGCATAATTTGTGGTTTGCACAGATGCTTCTTTGGATGGTTTAGGAGTAGTTCTTATGCAAGGTGGGAAATCTATAGCCTATGAGTCCAGGAAACTAAAGACTCACGAGCTCAACTACCCTACCCATGATCTTGAGCTCGCAGTAGTGGTGCATGATCTAGTAAGATGGTGAAACTTTCTTTTAGGGAATCAGTTTGAGCTTCATTCAAACCATCAGAGTATTCAGTACATCTTCACTCAGTCAAACCTTAATGCTCGACAAAGGAGATGGATGGAGTTCTAATGTAAATATGATTTTTATGTCCATTACATCAAGGGGAAAGAGAATATAGTCGTAAATGCCTTGAGTAGAAGATGACATGATCTTTCTTCTATGTCCACTGGCATGGATTTGAGAGATCGCATTCTTCATCACTTACATAAGGATGAGATGTATGCAGAAGTTTGTGAGCTTATTCGATCTCAGAGACCCCTTGAGGGAAGTTTTCAGAGTATACATTGGAGTCTGATGGACTATTGCATCATAGAGGACGTATCTATATACCTTTTTCCCGAGGATTGCAAGTGTTTGTGATGCTAGAGGCTCATGAAGCCCCTTATGAAACGCATCTAGGAGTTAAGAAGATGCATGCTAATTTGAGAGAGTTGTATCATTGGCCCAGTATGAGATTGTAGATTTCTAAGATGGTAGCTATATGCCTAGAATGCTAGAGGGTGAAGGCAAAGCATCGTCATCCGAGTGGTCTTCTTCAGTCTCATGAGATACCAGTGTAGAGATGGGACACCATTTCTATGGACTTCATAGTAGGTCTTCCTATGTCTTCTCATCATCATGACGCCATCATGGTGACAGTCACCAAGTTGACCAAGGTGGCTCATTTTTCACCCGTGCAAACTACCTTTACCACACCAGCAGTGGTGTAGGTGTTCTTGCGAGATATAGTCAGACTTCATTGCATACCTCATAAGATCATCTCGGATAGAGATTCTCTCTTCACTTCATCCTTTTGGAGAGAACTTTAGGCAGTTATGAGTAATAGGCTCAATTTTAGTATAGCTTATCATCATGGGACTGATGGACAGACTAAGAGGGTCAATCAGGTGCTAGAAGACATGCTACGCATGTATGTGATGGACCATCAGAGCCTGTGGGAGGAATACCTACACCTAATATATTTTTCTTATAATAACGAGCACCAGACATCCTTGGGTATGCCTCCCTACCAGGATCTTTATGGTAGGCCATGTAGGACCCCACTCAGTTAGGATATGATCGAGGATAGAGTTTTCATTGGTCCTGAGCTAGTCAGCGATATGGAGCAGTAGGTGACTTTGATTAGACAGCGTCTAGTGGAAGCTAAAAATAGGCAGAAGAAGTATGCAGATGTGAAGAGGATTGATCTAGCCTATTTAATTGGAGACAAGATCTTCTTGAGAGTGTGACCGCATAAGAGTCCAATCCACTTTGGAAAGGGCTCTAAGATTGCACCTCGATTCATTGGACCTTTTTAGATCCTTAAGAGGATAGGACCAATTGCTTATTGTTTAGCTCTGACACCTATCCTCTCATGCATCCATAATGTGTTTCATGTTTCACTCTTGCAGAAGTATATATATCATGAGTCTCATGTGATAGATTGGGATGCCTTGCAAGTGGAGTCAGACGGGAAGCTGGCTATGGAGCCAATTTGTAAATTGGCTCGACAAACATTGGTTCTTAGTGGCCAAGAGATGGACCAAATTACGGTCCAGTGGGATTGCTATGACAAGGTTACAGCCTCTTGGTAGGACACAGCACATATGAGAGCATAGTACCCTCACCTCTTCGATGAACTCCAGGAGGAATTTCATGCCTAGAGGGGGCGGATGTGAGACCTACCTTAGACCATCATAGTTTTATTGCTTTATTTTCTATGCTTTCGATGGTTATCTTCTTAGACATAATTTGACTATTGAGACTCTTATGTATTTGGTGATCGGTGAAATCCTATGTTATATTCAATACCTGATTATGTAATCGGGGTACTCTCGAGATGATTTATGGTTTGATTCAGTTTCAATTTAAGATGATGTCATATATGGGAATAATTGTGTGGATGCATTTGTAATAAAAATTGGCTTAGGAAACCAATGATATGTTTATTTAAATTCAAATGCAGATATAGTTTATATGTAATATAGTATTGATGTCGTAGTATGATTTCATATCATGTTATTTTGGACCTACTGATGTGTGCAATGAGTGTGCAGGGATAGTTGACCATGGATCTAAATTGGGGACCCAAAATTGGAACCTATGTTATATACTGTAAATTCTAAGGTCATGTTTATACAAAGAAACATGGACCTCATTGTATAAGTTGTTTATTCATGAATGTGGTTTGTATGTGTGTATTTAATTTACTTAAAGTAAATGTGATTAAGCCATGTCATTTGTTTATTTAAATTATGTCAAATTTGACAATTATTGTAATTAGGTGTTGGCATGGCTAGTAAGTGTGACAAGGATAGGAATAGGGTTAACTAGGGGTTAGTGTAGTACCCCAAGCCTACCCAAGGTTAGGAAGTTTTTAGATGGTCAACTTGACTTAGAAATTTGTGGGTAAACTTTAGGTGGAGTTTAGGAGGGTCTTTAGGCTCCTAGAAGGTAATTGGGGTCAATTTTAGCTATCCAACTTGGTACCCTAGGGGTTAGGGCTCATTTTCAATCTATTAAGAGCCTTAAAACTCAATTATGACTCCCCTAAATGATTCTTTTCAAAGTTGAGCGAATTTGAATAGTTGTTTGGTTTTGGTTAACCTCTCTTTTCTTCCCAAGTTGCATTTAACTTCATAGATGGAGAAGGAAGGCAAGTGGGAAGAAAGGGATGGTTAGGGTCACCTCATCTTGATTGGTTCTAGATATTTTGGAGGTTTTCCTTTATATGAAATGTTTTAGGGAGAGCTTGGGTTGTTCACCCACTCTCTACCTTTAGAGACATTTCAGATTGAAGGAGTTTTTGGAAGAGAAGACTTGGAAGGATAGCTCATCTCAGATTTTCAATCTTTCCTTTATCTTGGAGTAAGGTTGGTTCCTCTTAAAGTAGTTTTTCTTATTTATGAATGTTCTTGGCTTGAAACTCCATTAATGAAGTCCTATGTAAATTTTATATTTTTTTAAGTTTTTAGTTTTTGGGGTTTTAGTTTTTTGTGTTTGTTTTGTACTTTTTTTAATGGGATTCTTCAAGGCACACTCACCCTTGGGAGGGCAGAGTAACCTTGATGGGGGTGGTAGGAAGTGACTCCAGGATAGTGCAGAGTCTCCCATGTGAGGAGGTAAATACATGGGGTTCTTGATACCCATGATGCAAAGTATGGCCTAAGGGCACCTGGGGGCATAAGGAGGATTTTTATGACTGCATCTTGTGTAGATGGTCTTTCCAAGTCCATGTGTGGCTTGTGATATTTCTTTTGATGCTTTTTATTCTCCTCTTGTGATAGTCTACCACCACCCATGTTTTTAAGAAGGCATCTTGGAGAACTTCTCATTCCCTCACCATGTATGAGAAGTTTTATTATGTTTTGTGAATATCTATGTTTTTTGTAAGATTGTGATTTCATGTTTGTTACCCGTTCCAATTTGGATCCCTAGCTCGGGGGTGACCTTGAAAAGGTCTAGGTTGGGAAGTGAGCCTCCATGGTTAACCTCATTTTGACAAGTTCACAGCTAGATGTTAGGAGCTGATAGATTTATTATGTTTGAAATTTGGAATCAGGGATTCCATTGTATCCATGTGATGCTATGTAATTTTATTTTACCCATATTGTGGGATGGAGTTTCAAAATATTTTGTAATCATATTTTATATGTTAATTAAAAGAAGATTTTGAAGTTTTTATTGTATCTTTCTATGGTTAAATGATATAATATGCGAATTAAATTTCCTCTTTTACGAGATTATATTATTGTTAAAAAATGAGAGAAATATAGTTCATGCCTATTTTTCTTAATTAGAAATCGAATGAGATTAGGTCTTTATATGAATTTGATACTTACAATTTTACACTTAGAAAATTTCAAAATTTGTTGCAAAATAAAAATGCTTAAATCAAAATTCTTATTCCTACATTAACTGAACTTAAATGTTATGGTCCCATTTATGTATTTAGAAATTTAAAAAAAATTGCCTTTATGCTCGTTGTTTTGGAGTAGAGAATTTTTTTACACCAGTCATAAAAATAATAATATTATTATTATTACTCCTAGAAGAATAAGCCTAATATCTAATACCTAAACTATATGTCTTTAAAAAAAATGCTTTAAAAGTAAGGAAAAACTTTATTTCAAAGTCAAAGAATAATATAATTTAAAAAAAAATTAAAACATGGTTTCTGGTGGGGAGGGTTGAATTCCTACCCCGACCCACCATGTTTGGTTGAAGGTCATGCGAGCGTAGCCCCTCACCACTGTGGGGTCACATTGAAGGAAGGGCATCGGTCGCGGTTGACCCGTCCCGCACACCGTGTTACCACAATGGGTGAGGGAGGCACCGTGCCGCCCGACCTCCCCAGCGCCCCTCTACGGTGGTGCCGCCTTTCTGCAGCCACCACAAGCCCTCTCCATTTTCCTCCTCCGCGATGAAAATACACAACACCGCCCGTGCGACCACCCAAAAGATTTCCACCGCCTCTGCTTCGTGAACGAAACCCTAGCCTGCACAGTAACATGAAACAATTATAAAATATAATATTAAACTTAGATGTTAGTAAACCTAGGTTAGTTAGGTTAGATGTTAGTTTTTATAGGACTACATTTGAAATTTTAATGTTATTATATAATATGAGATCTAATCTGAAATTAGATTAGATTTTAGAAGTATTTTAATTAGTTTTTTTTTGTCATAGTTTTAGTTAGATTAAGATAATTTAAATTAATCTATTCTAGATTAGACTTAGATTTAATTAGATTTAATTAAATCTAATATGTTTATTTGATTTAAGACTTATTTTTTTAAAAAGGGGGTTATTTTTCTTGTATAGAATAATTGTATTTAATTGATGTTAATTGATTAGATTAAGTTATTTATCAGTTTTAGATTATGTAATAAACTTTGGATTAAATCTCAATCATAGATATAATGTTGTAAATAGGTTAATTAAATATGTAAATCAATTAGATTTAATAAACAAAAATTTCAAAATAACCTTATTGTTATATCCGATATGAATTATTCTTCTCGATAGGTTTTCTTAGTCAATCGGGTAACGTTGACTATTTTCTCACATAGTTGACTTTTGGTCAACCATGGTCAAACCTAGGTCATATCTCCTCAGTTTTCGTGCACTAGTATTCCCTGTGGTATAATGCACGAGTTGTATCCCAATTATGTGCTTATCAGAGCATGGTTGACTGTTTGGTCAGCTCTGGTTGTCTTTTAGTTAACTACCTTGATTCGTGTGCATGGGTCTCTCTTGTAGCCTAACGGACCCTAATAACCTCATTTCACATTTATCGATGCATCGTTGACTTTTAGGTCAACTCTGGTTGACTTTAGTCAACTATCTCAATTTGCATGCTCGATCGAAGAATTTTGCGTAGGGATCCCTGTAGGATAGTTCTAGAAGCTATTCTACATAGTTTGACTTTTAGTCAACTCAATCAAACTTGGTGAACCTTCTTCTAGTTGGACCCTTGTGTTGTTTTGGACACATATAAACATAATTTGTTAATTGTTTCCCTTTGCATCATTTTGCATGCACATGAAACCTTTAGGATAATTTAGTAACCTTTAGCGTCTTGTAAAAAAAATTGTTGGTGTGTTTTTGCCCAACTTTTGGGTATGAAACTATTTGACGTACAACACACTCCAATTGCAACAATTAGTATCACTCATAATCTTGTTCAAAGTAATTTTGACATTAATGACAACATTGTCCAATTATCTATATACCTTTAACATCAATATCTTCTTTGATGGTAGTCTTCACATGGCATCAATCATGATCTTAACATTGCCTCTTATATCAATGGTAATATTGTCTTCACTCCTTTGACATTAATGATATCATTTCCAAAAATTACCACTCAATATAGAATATGAATTATGGAAATACATATTTCAAATTCCTTGGTATGGTGAGAAGCATGGCTTCTATTTATACACCATTCAAGATATGGGTCATGGTTAGGTTGTTCCTTAACCACATTAACCCTAAGATATGTGCATGTAGCATATGTAAGTTAGACCTACCTTATAGACATTTATATGTGCATATTTCACCTACAACATACATGTAATCTAATGGTCTTCTACAAGTATTGGAAATGAAAGGGACAAATACAAGTGGTTTTTCCACTTTAACACCCCCCCTAAAACATAGTTTGTTGGAGCCTCATCATCTACTCTAAGGAGAACTTTAATTGAATTAAGAAAATATATCATCCTTGAAAATTGATTATCAATTTTCCAAATATTATTTTGAGCATCATTTATGTCTCCTTCAACTCTATATGGCCTACATATACCAAATTTTATCAACAAATTGAATCCAAAGTCCATACATAGATGAGAGATCGCAAAGAAATCATGTAGCAATCTTATCCCCTTTAAATAGAGATGTTGTAAAGAATCTGATGATGGGTAATGATGGCGCAATATTGAAATGTCATGTGAATATGAACAATACTCTAAACTCTTGATCTTTATAGAAGATCCAAAATTTATAGGAAATAACAAATGTATACCAAAAATAATTTGAAGTATGACATGAGAGATGAATCATCAAGCACGCATGAGGATGTTGGACTTGAATGTGAATCACATAACGAATTGATCACTAAATATTCGAGACCATAATAGCGTTATGCCCTAAAAATTCAAAATTAATTGCAAGCCTCATTTATCATTTCATTTCTTTAGTTTTTCAAAGTAGTTCTTTTTTTCATAAATGTGCGTACTTCTCTTTTTAACTCACTTTTACACTTGAGAGAACTAAAAGCATGAGAAGATTGGCGCAAAACATCAAGTTACCCCTAAAATAGTAGGTTGTGGTCAATGACACTAACACTTTCCCATCTTAGGATCAAACATATAATTTTTGCATAAACTCTCTTAGCTCAAAGTAAAAGAATTATTTTTAAAATTTTATGTTTTAATAATTTAAAATTTTTAGTTCATTATGTTTATTTCTAATCTCCTTAAATGTATTTGATATAAAGTAACAAAACTATTTTTTTTAAATGTAATATTTGATTATTCTAGCAAGTTAAGTTTTTGCTTATTTTTTCCCATTTTGAACTTGAATAATTAGATCCATTTACAATTTTGCATATTCTGTCAATGTTGTGTAATTACGAGCACTTGCACCTAAGAAGGTTCAATGGATAAGCCAATAGGAAATGATGGTTAGAATTTAAATGTGAAATATAAAAAAATTATATATTTTTGTAAAAATATAAATTTTCTATATTAGTTAAAATATTAATAAAATAATTTATTAATTAAATTAATTCTAATATTTTTATTAGTATTTATCATTTCATAAAAATACTTAGAAGTCATGCACAAAATAGGTTTAATGAAATAAAACCAAATCGAATGTCCTCAATCATTGTGAGTGACTTGAACAGGAAGATTTAAAGCATAAGCATTTGTCAAGATAGGGAAGGTGTTAGAGTATTATTACTTTATGCTTATTAATTAAATCATATCGATTTAATTATATAAGTTTATATTACTCTAGTTACTTAGGCTTCACTTAGGTACATTATTAATTAATTATTAATTAATAATGTGCAACCTAGTTTTTGCCTTTAGGGTTTCTTTCTCACCTTTTATAAGGTTGAGTCTTGTACTTTTTCATTAATTTGATAATACATTTTTCTCACATTTTTGAGAGCAATATTCTTTTGTCTCTATCTTTTTCTTCTCTTATGACAGGTTATTGGCAAACAGAGTTTCTTGGGTTGTGTAAAATTGAGTTTTATCAATTCTTTCATGGTATCAGAGCTCAGATCTGTGGCCGCCTATTCCTGATTTGAATATTTTTTGGAGCTTCAACGGTTTCATCTTTCAGCCGTAGTTTTTTTGGTTGGATCTAGGAAAATATTTTTTTAGAGGCATCTTGGGCCAAAACAGACCTCTCCAATGAATTCAGATGATCGATCCAGTGAATTTTGACATAAAATTTGACCTATTTGGCCTCCGGGGCATCTGAGAGGAAAATTTGCCCTATTACAACTGTACGGGCTCGTTTCTCGAGACAAAAATTAAAAAAAATCATTTTTTTATGGTTTTGGGGTTCACGGGTTACACAGCGTTTGTTTTTAAAAAATGCGCCACTCGGGCTCCGCCCGCCGGCCGCCTCAGCGCCACCCCGCCGCCCACCATCCGCCGCAGGTCGCCTCCCAGCGCGCCCGCCGCCACAGCTCCGCTCGGCGCCTGCCGCAGGTGACGTCACCTGCTGACGTCACTTGCCAGAATTTTTTTCCGGTACCTTTTTTTTTTGGGAATTTCAAAATTTTCAGGGATGACATCATGATGACGTCAGCGACAGGCCCGTGACGGTCATACGGCCTTCAACCTTTTTGCAGTCACTGGTTTTTTCCAGAGAGCCCTTTGTTTGGACCTCCTGTCACATTTTTTGCCATAACTTGGGCATACGGTGTCCTTTTTCGCAAAATGAAATATCGCTGGAAAGGTGTTTCTGATCCCGTCGCCTTGGTATAGGTCTCATTTCTTGATTCTACCTTTTTTATGCTAGTTTTGAGCCTCAAAGTCAAGGTACACAAATTTACTTTCTAAAGCTTTTCTTGCTCTCTATTTCTTTCAAGCTTTCAGAATTGTGCTGGAATTGGGTTTTATCGATTATGGGGGGTGTTCTTTCTTGATTTTCTATCATTCATCTCAGAAAAACAAAACATTGTATCACATAAAACAAAACCCCTTCTGCATCTTCTGTCTAGTTCTGAAAGAAAACATAATTCACAAATCAGTCCAAGTATAGGGCACTATGGTAGACATAGCATCTGTTGAGCTTCTCACTCCACATAATTACCATGTGTGGAAGCCACGAATGACCAGACTCCTCATGTCACGAGGTTTATGGTCATGCCTGGATACAGTTCAGCTAGTTCTTCAGAGGCCTTATGAGGCTCTTATGCACAGGAATAGGATGGATGAGGCAATGGCCTTATTGCCTTAAATATTTTAGATGGGTTGTTGTTCCACCTGGATGGTCTGACCACACCCAGGGATATGTGGGACAAGTTTTCCACCTTGTTTGGCATCATGAACCAGTTCAAAATTCTCCAGATAGATGCAGAGTTCACCTCCTTGGCACCTGACTCATTCCCCAGCATTGAGGACTTCCTGATGAAGTTCAAGTCTCTTTGTTCTATCTTACAGGTTGTTGGAAAGGCGAAGTCAGATGATGAGTGCATCTTCCTGATACTCTCCAAGCTTCGTGGTCCTTATCAGATTTTCACTTCTACCTTCTACTCCACTATGGATGCACTGGGTGCACGGCATGTTATGCCCTC